>JAADJF010000379.1:0-130800 GCA_012932015.1 Fusarium acutatum
ACCTGGGCTTCTGGGGCCCAAGGCCTGGGGAGGAACGTGCGATGAATCCACTAGGGGCTCTTAGCGGGGACTTGAGCCTGGGCGATAAGTTCAGGGTATGTAACGGTCAAGAATTGTTGAAAGTTTGGAGTTTGGATGAGAGAAAATGAACAAGGAGAGTAATAACGGTTTTATTTACAATAGGATGGTTGTATTTTGCATTCTCGTATAGCTGCAGGTTCAGACAAAGCTTATTGACTGGCATTGCAATACCTGCAAAGTTAACAAATCGGTAGTCATCTCTAGTTGTCTCTACATACAAGGGTCTCTTTGAATCTAAAACAAAACAACATCCGCCAACGCCACCGCTTCCCATTGACATACCTGACACTGCCATGTTTCCTACCAAGGAATCAGAACAGGTTATAATAACAGCCATATTAATAAATGAGATGGAATGGCCCGAGACCATTCAATGTCATGCGATGCAGTGCGACGCGCGGGGTGTGTTATGTATGCGCATTGTTCAACGACAATCACAGCCTTCAAGATGCTCCCTTCAAGTCACATCACATTCCGTTTCCACATCAACAGCATGCTCACGCAGATGGCAACGCAGCCAATCCTTCTTAATAAGCATCATCATCCATTCGGAACCGTGGAACCTACCCGGACTTGTCGCTTGAATTGCCTCGCTTGTCTTGGTACAGTATGTACACGACACGAGACGAGACGACGACTCGCCGAGTATCTCAATGAGGCGATCCATAGATCGGCCCAAACTAGCGGTCCTCAACGCTTGCTTGACACCGCCCTTCCAAAACGTGTCGCCAGCATTAATAATTACAGTTAGATCTCGAATAAGATGAGCACTCTGCCACTTTCAGTACTGGGTTCCCTAATCCGGTAGACCGTTCAAACCGCACATCTTCAACCGTCAGCCACTCACGGTACGCGCCTCCAAAAGAGACGCCGCCTCTCGTGGAAACCATTCACTGAAGCCTCGACGCCCGGGTTTCAGGAGCCGGGGGCCCTTATGCTTCGTGGAGCCTTTACGGGGGAGACCGAAGGCCCGGGCCCCATGCTGGGCTTTGTGGGTGAGAAGCCGGAGGCCTTTTGTACATAAACAACTGGGGACCTATGGGAGTCGAAGGAATAATTCGTATGTAAAAACCCTCAAATGTTCTCAAGGAGCAAGCAAACTCGAGACCAAATAGAAGATGCCAAAATGAGTTCAGCAAGCAGGCCTCCATGTTTAGGATAATCCCCAAGTCTTTTTTTGTCACTCGGGATATAGATCCTAGAGTTTCTCCCCTCCCTCAACATGGCTCAAGCATGGGCATGGCGTGGAGCATGCATGATAGCGTGCTGCCCGTTGCACCGTCGATTGCAAGTCGGTCTGTCTGTACCTGGGAGGCTTAGATAAACTCGACCAATCCCATGCCTGTCCACGCATTTCCACGCATTATTACTCTGTATTATTTCACTGAGATACCGTGGCAAACGAGCATTGCATTGCATCCCCTTGTGCTTAGCGCTGCTCAACTCGCTACTGATGGTCGTTCGTCCTGAATCGGAAAGCCAATAGCCACTCAATTTGTTCTCAAAGATACCATCGAGTCAGTAAAGAGTCCAATGACCATGAGCCAACCAGCTCTCACTCACATCAATCGCTTGACGCCTGAACCTGAGCTCTTACTGGTGAGCTCGACCTTACGCCTTGATCCTGTTAGACCAAGCCAAAAGCTCGGGGAACCCCTTACTATAGCAAGGTCTTCCTATCCTGGTGAGACCCTTGCGCAGGGATGGTGAGTGATGGCTCAGTGCTGAGGGATGGCCATAACGACGATGGGCCCAGCTCATTGGGTGTAATATCATAGCTCAGGCGCTATCTCTGGAGGAATGTCTGCCCTGGTCGCCATGACGTCGTGTCTAGAGAGTTGCCCAATTCGAAGTGATGGTCTGTGAATGCAGTAAAGAGATACTATTCACGCTCAAGGTTGAGCCAGCAACCATCGGCTGACAGCCCCCAATTTGTAATATATTTTGGCTCTCTTGACTCGGATGAAATACCACTTCTCAGCAAACGCTCACTGTTCCCGACCCCAGATTCCTCATCTATTGATCCTAATCTCAGGGACCTTGCGCTACTGCATGACAGTTCCATATTTAGCTCCCGCCAACAGAATACTCCGATGCCGTTGGCCATGCTTTTCTCGTATCAGCGCTCGTTGACCTGAAGCAGTAGAGCATTTTCGTACCTTCATTCGTCGTTGTTTTGTTAAGCTGAAAGGTGGCTCGTCGTATAAAAACAAAGAAGCAAAAGGAGGCACCTGGCTGTATGCATAGTTAACTTAGTACCTCGGGTATCTTGTGTACTAATTCAGTACTAATGCATTACTCGGCATTATGCCGATTTTCTTGGTTTACAGAGAAATACCGCGCAAAACTCGGCTTCCGTGGGATTTAGTTTATAACGCAACCGCTTACATGCGGGATGTTTTGTAAGAGGGTTGCAACTTGTAACTGACAAGGAGCAGGTCATCCGTCGAGGCGATCACATGTACATCATTTCTTTCACGACTCGACCAGACACAGTATGACATGTCCTACAAATGGTTCTCATTTGCAGCACTGTTGGTTCACCATCGTGTATGTATTGTAAGGGCTCTCATATCTCCCGTCTCGTCACCAACTGTCACGGATGACCCTGAAACGAATCATCCAATATCAGTCACATACACACAGTCCAAGGAAGGCCCGTAAATGCAGCTCGGTCTATCGACCATTGATACACATACAGACGCAGTCTAAGAGAGGATGTAGTATCCAAAGTTCCTGGCGCTCGCAGAGATCAGACACTCTCACATAATATCGCCGTCATCCATTCATATCCAACAACAATATACAAGACACTCATGAGTCCTAAGTATTCTCCTATCTTGTTCCTGGTGCTCCCGGAGGTGGAAGCTGGTCAGGTCCAAAAGACATTGGCAAAAGCTACATAACGTCAACCCCAAACTCAAGAATAAAGTGAACAGAGCGCAACTAACCTGTCGCAGTTTTGCAATCACAAAATCCTCATTCTTATCGAACATGATAATGGGTGTATCCAGTGTGCAAAACTCGCGAATACTACATCACCGAGAACACGCAACTCACCTGTTAGTCAAATCCATCATCATCTTCATCTACTCTCTCAAAGACACCCCCAGTAACAACTCACAACTGTCTACACATTCCACATGGACTCGCCGGTGGCGCAATATCAGTTGCGACAGCAATGGCTCGGAACCCACGATGACCGCTTGTCACAGCTGTACCAAGGGCCACGCGCTCTGCACATGTTCCCACAGGATACGCCGCGTTTTCCACATTTGCGCCGCTCGTGAGCTCACCCTCGCTTGAGAGAACCGTTGCTCCGACGCGGAACTGGCTGTACGGACAGTACGCTGTGGCCTTGGCTGCAACTGCACGCTCACGGAGCTCTGAGAACTCGTTCGACGTAATGCCGTGCGCTGAACAGACTTCAGCCGTCTTGGCTGTGTCGCCTTTTGAGATAGTCTCTGGGGTATCCATCGTATGACCTGAGGGGGAAAGTAGAGGGCGAAAAGGGGGGAAGGGAAGGGAAAGAAGAGAAGAGAGGAAAGGGCTTTGTGGCAATGGGCGATTGATGCTTATATCCTATTCCGTGTCACTCGTCACTCGTTACACGGGCGGGCCCTTTATCGTGGACGTCTCCGCATCGGGCGCCTCCGTAATGCGGGGCTGAGCGCCGAAATGACGGACCCTTCGGCTGGTTCCTATGATACCACATTGCTTATCATTTCTTTCCTTCAATAATAGGTAGGTAGGTAACTATCGTTTCTAACGTGCAAGGGTATACAGACTAGGTATGTAGACTATCTATGTATATAAGTTGTGTCCAAATATGTATTATCAGATGCCATCAGCATCTTCTCATCTTCATGGTCTAATATTACTGTCATGACCATCATGCACCCTTTCCTTACATTCCTGCCATCCATTCTCATTACAAATACGTACATATGACACAGAGCAGCACAAAACTCCAAACTCATCGCTCATGCATACTGCTCGGCGAGCGGTTGTAGACTGGTGCTTGAACGAACCCGACCAAATCATTTCCATATCTTTGTTCCCAACTTGCGTTTCTTGTAGGTCTTCTTTTCATTTCATCTGGACTCTAGCATCTAGTAAAACCCATCAGATCCTCCAAGCCTACTTGAGGTCGAGCTGACTGTTGGCGTCGACTGTGCCGAGCTTGTGTCGCTTGGCGTTGCCGGTTCCACGACCTGACTTCGGATCGACGTGATCCATTCGTGCTGTAACAACTCAACTGCTGACGATCGGTTACGAGGGTCTCTTGTGAAACATTTCTTCAGGAAGTCGATTCCCTGAGGGCTGAGCTGATCTGTAGGTGGCAGCTGGGGCGGGTTCCCTTGCGCAATGTTGTACATGATCGCCCACTCGTTGTCGAGCTGTGCCCATGGCCTTCTTCCGGTAGCCATTTCTAGAATAACACAGCCCAGAGACCAGATGTCGACGGCCCCAGGCTTACCAGGGTTCTCGCCCTTGATCACCTCAGGTGACATATACATCGGCGTTCCTGTCATGGATCGGTTTGGCATTGTTGCTTGCTTCTCGCCAGCAAGTGTGCGGCCCTGTCGAGCAATAACCTTGGCGGCGCCAAAGTCCACATACTTGATGATTCCGTTATGATCGAGCAAAATATCTGCAATGTTGTTAGTTTCTGCACATTTAGGGATACAAGATACACCACTTACTTTCGGGCTTGATGTCTCGGTGGGCAATGCCGCTCTCATGCAAATAGACAAGACCCTCGAGCAGTTGAAGCGCATATACCATGATGACCTGCTCGTCTTCGATTCGACCATGTTCCAAGAGACTGGCCAAAGATCCTCCCGAACAAAACTCCATGAAAATGTACACTCGGTCTCGATGCACTTCGATGCCATAGTATGATACCACATTGGGATGATCCAACACTTCCAGTACACCCATCTCCTCTCTAATTTGCTCGGCGATCTGTGGGATAAGTTTGGGATCCTGCAGCCGAATTTCCTTGACGGCCATCAGATGGCCCGTGTCAAGGTTCATTGCTGCATAGACATTGCCGAATGTGCCGCCTCCTACAAATTGGCCTTGCTGCCAGCGCATCGTAACATTGGTGGCTGATGATGAAAGGTACGCCAACGATCGGTCGACTTCATTATTACCTTCCAGTACTCTTCCGACTCCCTGTCGCTCTGCAACCTTCTCGCGTCGATACTCATCTACCCTTTCGAGCTCCTCCATGCGCTGTTCAGTGATGAATCGTGAAGCCTCTTCGTCGTTCAGCATTCGGTTCTTGTCAAGCCTACGGAACTGTCCCACCAAGGCTTCGATTCGTTCTTTCTCGGCCTGTGCCGCGAGGTTCGATCTGGCACCCATGATATCAAAGTGAGAAATAAGAAGAGACATACACCCTGCGACCTTGGAACGAAGCTTGGCATACTCATCCTCGCCTAGTGCAAGGATGTGACGGCCTCGTGTCATGCCCATGGCCAACTCTAGCGCGAGTACGGCCCATCGAAAGGTCTTTCGGTCAGATGCAACGCAGTCGTCGCAAATGAAGCTCACCCAATCGAGGGCAAGTTTGGTCAATTTGAGATTGTTCATCTGTCGCCTGTTACTATCCATATAGAGTAACGAACGTTGGCCAAACTCTGTGGCGAAAACGAAGCATGTTTGAATAAGCTCTTGACAGTCCTTTCCCCGAGCCTGTTTTCTGATGATTTCCACACTGTCCATGAAAGTATTAGAAAGCTTATATGCCACCCGCCTCGTTTCTGTCAATCTTGAGTTGACTTTGTGGATGTTGGACCTCGATTCCTGCACAAGGTCAACATGCATATCGACAGCGTCAAGGAACGCCCTCCTCGCGTTGTGTAGGGTCTGGGGACTAGAAGCGCAGAGGCGTATGTGTCCTCGCTTTAGGTCAAGGTTCAGGTCGCGTAAGGGTACTTCAATTACTTCGCCAAACCAATTGATAGGATCCTCTGGTCGGAGAATGAGGACATATTGCTCGCCGAGCTCATCGGGAAACTGGTCCTTGGAAGTAATAGCCATCATAACGGGTATATCTTCCAGCCTCTCCCGTAACTCGGGCGATGCGATAACATATGTATTGTCTTGCTCAAGCAAACGAGTGTCGACTTGAAAGTGACCCGAAGCCACCAATTGGTCGTAGAACTTTTGCATGGTCTCTGGTGGGAAGGATATGCTGTAGTCGGATGCGTGCTCGTAGTTGTCGTTCAGCATTCGAGTGAATCGCTGAAGCATCCGCTGGCGGACTCGTACGGAGTCGAGACAAGCCTTATAACGCTTACTCATCTCCGATGCGGTTTCCTTGGGCTTTGCTTGCAGCTCCTTTTCGAAAGTCTGGCTGAGCCTGTTGAGAGCCTTGAATGTGAGTGAACTAAACTGCTCCGCAACTTCAATGTGACCTCGCTGCAGATGGCTACCAATTTCGTTGGCAAAATCCCATTCTTGAAACAAAAGTTCTGCTTCCTTGAAAGTATTCTTGTTTCCACTCAACTTCCAGTTTAGCATCTTGAAGTAATACTTCAACGCTTCCAGTACAACTTGGTCGAAAGATTCATCGATGCAAGGTGGTAGATCCCAGCCTGGTTCCGGATGCGCAATGGATGTGCACTCAATCTTGATTCGAATGGCAAATTTGAGCAGAAGCTGAAATTGGGAGATCATTTGATCCTGCATGAGAGGGTTTTGCTGGGCAGATTCCTTAACTCTCCTAGCATAAGCGAGACGTGTGCGGGTGATCTCTTCAATGAGACGCGAAGGGAAGCTGATAAGTGTAAGAAGCTCTTCGAGATATGGTGGTAGGTGGCGTTTGCGGAACGGCTCGGAATTCCTAATAAGAGTGTCCTTCGCCTTGCTAATGACAGTGGATATGGGTGCAAGCATTCCCTTTTCTAGGTTCCCATTGTCGTCGTTGTAAAGAGATTGAAGTCCGTCTTCTTTCATTAGCCGGTCAAGGAAGGATGTTTCGTCGCTGCTTATGCCGTTTACAGCTGGCGATCGCTGTTTAGTCCGTGTAAAGTCGAGCTCATCGTTTCCAACCCACTTCCTCAGGATGTTCAGTTCCGTGTTTATCATTTCGTTGGTGTTGTACCACGATATAATAGCATCATGGGCTTCTTTGAATGTGGCAGAGTCTGCTGCCTTGTGTTCTGCTGCGAGTGAAGCCCAAGAAGGGTATAGGTTTTCACACATCTCAATCTTAGCCACCATGTCTTTGACTTGTTCGTATGGTGGTTTTCCTGCTTCGCTCTCGCCCTTCACTTGGAAGTTGATGATCTCGTCGAGGGTACGGTCAAGAGTAGACCGAGATTCCTCCAGCATGCGTCTCTGGACAGGGATATGTCTTCCACAAACCTTGGATCGGATGCCCAGCCACAATTCGGTCTTGTGAGCGCTCTTGCCCGCCTGTTGATCCGCCGATCCAATCAGTCGTTTTTTCTCTTGCCGTACGACATCTCCGGTGAGGACGGCCTCGAGCATACCGTGCCACTCAAGCCTTTCGCGATTCTCTGGGTCTTTCAAATCCTCGTCCGTAGGCTGAAGGTTGTCGTTGCCGTAAAACATAATGGTCTCCTGGTCGAAGCGATCGTCATATGGACCCTCCGATGAGGGGGTTTCGCCTTCCGAGTCCGAATCGTTTCCATTCAAATTCGAGTAAGACGAAAAGTACCCTCCACTATAGTCCTGCCGAAGTTTCTGTACGTATGCTCGCTCCTGTGCTCGGAACCTGCTCTCACTCTGCCGTGGGCGCGTCTTAGACGATGATCGGATTGATTCTGTGAAAGATGCTGTCACTGGCGGATGAACTGGTTTCCTGGAGGTGGCAGGATTATAGGTGTTCGAGGGTGTCCTCGCCGGACCCAATGGTCGCTGCGGCCAGGAGCCATTGGGTGTATAGGCCGCGCCATCGTCACCAGCAGCAACTCTCTGTGACTTTGGAGCACCGTTAATGACCGTCCCAGGAAGCAGAGAAGTCAATGACCCTGTGTGGCCTGATGTCTCGTATCGGGATAAATTACCCAGCTCGTCCTGACGTTCTGTCGCATGAGGATCGCCGTTGGTTTCGATCGGAGTTTCGTGTCTGTGACTCCTGTTCTTGTCGATGCGGCCATCTTCTTCGGTACCTGAAAAACGAACCGCTCGGGGCGATGACTCGGTCATCCTAATGGGTGTGTCTGGGCTGGCACCCAGGTGGAGTTGGAAGTATGAGCGCCCTTCAGCGTCACGTCGAGTTGTCGTGAGTAATACGAAGATATAGTTGTGATTGTGGAAAAGGCCAGTTTAAACGGATTTTTTTCGGCGCTCGAGTTGTGGTCGAAGAGTTTACGATGGATCGAAGATGGCCATGGAGAGGGGGTTGAGCTTGGGGAGCTCTTGATGCAAGCAGATCGAGATGGATCGCATGGAGGAGTGGCAACCAAGAAGCGCGTGCAATTTCATAGCCAATCATCGCGCTTCAAGCATCGAGTGGCGCATTAACTGTGGCTCGTGTGTGGCAATACTATGGGGTCAGGCCTATCATGAAGACGTTGGGAAGACGAATCATGACTACTAATCTGCCAACCTTGGAAAAAAATCAGCACTGTCAATCCTCTTTGTACCACACCGGCTTACATAGGTCAAGGACTCGTAGAGCCTTATTTGTCTTTAATAGCATGTTGCTGTCATGACGATGCATATTCTTACCAATGATGTTGTAGATAATGTATTATATAGTGTTTCATGTCTTTTATCCTACTAAAATGTTTCACTACTGTCATTATATTATTAACTGTACAAACTTAGTTCACTGAAAGGTCTTGAGTTCATGACACGTCCTGACTGATGTAGTAGACATGTGATGGTGACTGATCAAGGGAAAGAACATTAAGACATCAGGTATGCCTTGCAGATACCACGGTGCTGTGTGAGTAAGGACATGGAATAGAATGCAGGAAAGTTTTATTCTTGCGATATACCACAAATCACATCTACACATGAAAACCGATGCTGAGATTTTTAGCTAAGAATGATTGCTATCAAGCCTCGAGATCAATGAACACAGAATGACTACCCTAGACCCTGCCCCAGCACCAGCCAACGCGAATGCGAACGGACGAGGACCAGTTTATTACCTTCGCAACAATATTCGTGTAGGGTTTAGCATGATGGTATTTTAATCGAGCGACGGCCGGAATGAATTGATGCAATATATACCATACACACGAGCCTGAGCGTCATGCTGTAATGCGCTGCCCTGACTGTCAAGGAATAGCATAGAGAGTGCTACGCCGTGGGAAATGATTGCACAGATGACGATTTATGCATAGAATCTTACTGTCATAGTAAAGAGAAATGAAAGGAAAGCTGCTTATAATTTCCGATACGTATACGAATTACTCCATATGCTACTTATGTACAGTTGCGAACATTAGCATGGCACAACTTGATTCACCAGGTCGGTTACGAGCCGAGTTGTACATACAACGGAACTGAATATCAGTCGGCCGAAGCAACTGGTGAACAAGACGGTGCCAGCTTTGACGGGTCGGTTAGGCATACTGAAGAGGTTAGCAATCCTTTAAATGGCATGCAGACGGAACCACTAATAAATGGTGAAACTCCGGGATGACGCTTTGACATCAAGGTCCTGATCTAATAATCTATGTACCAATATGGCCAAGGCAAAGACGGATAGAGAGCAGACAGTAGCCTAGAAGTACGCTAAGTTGATTGTGGTATGTTGACATAAAAAATCCTTCTCATTTTCGTTCGATTGACAAGGGTTGGCCCCGGAAATGTTTGATCAGGTCAGAGTCTTCAATAGCCTCAAACCGAACACTCCATCCCTGTTCCGAGGGAGGAGGTTCCGTGTAAGACGACAACAACAAACTCTAACCAATGTCAAAACCACATGGGTGTGGGTTTGAACCACGGCGGCTCCGTCTCGAAGGTTGAGGTGCATTGACCAATGAGAAGGAATTCAAGGCCAGCAAAAGCCGGTATGTGTCCTGGGCTGACTTGCGGTAACAAGACCGGCTTCCACGGAGTCACCGCCGTTGATACTACTGACGCTAGATCAGTGGCTAGGTAGGTTGGCGATATTCGATAAGTTCTTGGCGATAGACCGACTCAGCTGTTGCTGATACGTAGTCATTAATCTCATGTAAATCGACAGATTAAAAGCTTAGCGTCATAGCTTACATCTGGCATGACTGACAACTCCATATCACGATCTCAGGCATATGGCCATGTTCAATACAGACCCACTCTTCTCTACGGAACTTGCCATATCCGCTGTTAGTGGTGGTAGGCGCGTTGTGTAACATAGGTCTCTGCAGCGGCCTGAGATAGTCCTTTGCGGATGCCGGCACAACGTTTCGTTCATAGTAGTATCTGGATACCACCCGAACCCGGATCGACATGTCGCTGTCCACGCAAATCGACTTCCATGAAAGGACATTCTTTCCTAAGGCTAAGCTTACCATGTGTTGGCTGTGGAAATCGCTTGGTGGCTGTCAATCACATCAAGATGTCATCGAACCAACCGGGGTCAAACACCAGTATCCTGGTCAGGTCAGCGCGGGTATTTGCACAGCATTAGCGCATATGCATGGAGCCCGTTGTGGCCAAGGTAGGTATAATAGTCGGTCCTTACAAAGTCCTCGTGGTCTCGGTCTTCTCTTTGAAAGAATGAAGAAACCATGTCGTATGTCAAGGCCATCCAAGTCTGCTCAACAGTCAAGTGTCGCTTTCGCCACCTCTTGTGGTATGGCCTGATGCACTGATAATATGTCCAAGAACGAGATCCACATATCTGAACTACATACATACAAGCTTCTGCGAACCATCCCACGCGCGGTGGCACTGAGGGTGTGAAAGCTTTCCTGCGCGTGTAACCAGATTAGGAACATCTCGGTATATCGTCAAAGAAACTTTTCGTCCCATCGTGGCCGACCAGGCCGAGTAACCTTGCTGGTGGCTCTTGAAAGTCGGGACGACATGTCATGTTTGACAGTGAAAATTAAGTTTGAAGCTGCATGGTCTCGTAGTCAGGTCGGTGGTTGCAACGGCCACAAGGAACAGAAAATCTCCTGGCCATCATCTCTGTTGAAGACTCAGCTCAGAAGCCGAGCCTTGGCGTCGCGTGGGGTCCGGAGACCTAAAGACCCTTACTAGGGCTGACCAGGGCTGCACGAAATGAGAGGGCTCCTGTAGGTACCCGACGGTTGGCCTGGTTAGCTGTCACAGCTTGGTGGAGAGAAACCTCTCACCCCGGATTCGAGCTGATGGATGACTTGGGTTGCCAAGGACTTGGAAGCCTCGCCTCATGATACTGTTGATGTCTGGCTATGCTGTGTTGGGCTTCGCACCGGCTGCGTTGGATCATGAGGGCCAATGATAATGTCATATCTCACCAGAAGGCTGCTGATGGCTTGTGAGATGATCAGATTGTTGATCGGCGTGCTCGGATCGTAACTTGATACCAACGCCAACCGATGTCAAACATGAGCACGAGGCGGGAAATTGTGGGTTACAGGGTGAGCGAGGCGGCGACAGTTGGGCTTCGACACATGGATGCCGCATTGCAGGAGACTCGCCCTGATTGGAATGTAAAGATCTGCTGAAAAGAAAAGAAAAGAAAAGAAAAGAAAAGAAAAGATCTTTAGATGGATAACACAGCTGAATGTTTAGTATGTTTCCATTGCAACTGCGAAATTGCGCAGTGGAGATGGGGCACAGGATTCTCTTTCCTTACAAGATTCCGAAAGCAACAAGACATGGATGGACCATGCTGCCTTTCTATGCTCAAAGGTTGCATAAATAATACAGATTTTGGTTAATTGAGATGAAGGCCTGTAAGTGTTGGAAGTTTAGGGAGACTGCAACTAGCCATGGCCCAGGTGGCTGTGGCTCTTCCCGCGAACCATCATCGACCGTGCACGGATCTAAGTTGTTCAAAGACGGGCAGTTACCTTATGAAAGGCACTACCTTACCTGGGTACGGATGAATCAGGTAGGTACCTGACTTACAGCTCTAATCGATCGCACAATGAGACGAAAATTTGAAACGTGCTGATAACGAAACGCTCCGGGAAGAAGTAACGCAACCTCTGCTCCACCATTCTCACTCCTTCTCATCCCTCAACTGTCACCATTCAAGCCCTGCAATTTGCCATTAGCATACCATAAAATCCTGCTACCGTATTAGTGCCCAGAGACGAGCTTCCATCTGATGCACGATTCAATGGATGATACGATCGGTTACACCTTGGAACGAAAGTTCCGTATCATTCATGAATATGAGCCGAGTCAGTTATCGTTGCGACCTCAACGTTTCACTGACATCCCGACTTATACTGATACATGGCTGTCTACATCACGAATGCACCGAACCAACTCATCAGGGTTGCCCCGTGGCGCTGACGCCGCTGAATGGGAATTAGGGAGAAGGTGACATCGCAACCCTTCAGGATGCGGGAAGGGATTTTCTCCCATCCACTTGACAAAGTTTAACCAGATAAACGCTCACTGTTGATGCCCATGAGACGCCACCCATCGAAGGGAAGGCATTCGTGAATTACTCCAGGCACACCTGGGTATTTAGTGTACCTATGGCGGACCGATCATAGATCATCGTCTAAGGCTCTAAGCTATGTCTTATCCTGCAGCAGTGAGGCTGAATATTAATCGTGGAATGCTTCAGGTACCAAGCAGATCTGCCCCCTTCAGGATCGGTAGCGAAATCAAAGAGGTAGAGCAACGCTCGTTTAGTGGCATTACTTACGGATTACCCAATCGCAGTCACAATTTACAAGGGTCCAATTGACACAAGGTTCCAGTGATGGGTGCGTGCCCAGGCGTGTGCTGAATCGCCTTCTGTCTAAACTTCAAACTTGCAACCATCCTCAGAAAATTTGCCCCCTCCCAAGGCCTTGTTCAAACAGCACTGGCGCCGCTTCACTTGGATGGTTACCTTTTTAACCAACGATATCTTGAACTGCCCTGGACTGCTTTCTCCCCGATCGGGATACGTCGGCTCCTCGTACCGGCCCATGTACATTAAATCGTAAACTGGTCTGTGAGCACTACTTTACTTGCTCGGGGCTCACTAATGCATCCCGCCGTTCGAGGTTTGAGACCGTTGAACACGCGGGCTTAGTTACCCCACTAGCTAACTAACTTACAAACTCACTCCACTCGCCGTCACAGACCTGGACCTGGCTTGAACTCGACACGACAGACCAGACCCTGGACTAGGTAAAATGTCTCTAGCTTGTTTGCTTTCGGATCCTCGTCTTGCTGAAGCAAACGCTTCCGAGACAGAAACGGGGATTGCCATGGTCATGGCCTCATCGGCGCTGTGTCCAGGGGATCCTTGATGTTTGTCCCGGTCCCATCTATAACCACCATAAGATCGCCCTCATATTACGTTTGAGATACCATCCTCTTCTGGCCTACTTCGTGCCTCTACTCAACACTTTTAGATCCAGTGGATCGACGTTTCGCCTTGTTTAAACCTTAGGAGCCCACCACTACAGCCATCACCTCCACGCACAAAATTCAAGGCCTATTATAGACGCCGCCACTTCGCCTACCTTATCTGTGCATCCGATCTGTTACCACCGATCGAACACTGTAAATTGTCACGCCGCCGACTTTTATAACTGCTAGTGGTGGTAGCATTGGACTTCGTTAAAGCACCCTTCAGCTAGCTCTTTGAATCGACACAGTTCGTCCCTTGGCGGACAAGATCAAATTACAATTATTTCATCCAATAGATTATCGAGTGAGTACGATGGTAAAGTATGTTCTCAAAATTCGAGTTAATCCCTTTACTCAGACCATTCTGTTTCCGACGCCTTGTCAACATGTGTGATTTCACCAAAAACTATTACATCTACACTTCTTGCACAGATCCTGGGACACATTTCTGCAAAACTTCTATAGATGGAAGTCGCGAGCATGCCTGTCCCAAAGGTCCTCACGAGCGCTATATCGTTCTCCCGGAAAGCTGCCCATTGTGTTGTGGGTGAAACCAAAAACTGCGGTTGATGTAAGACTCGACACTCTCAGAAAGAACACTGCAGAAATAACCTTGCCTTACATACCATGGCCAACGAATTTCATATTCTCCATTGATATGGAATTGCAAAAATGACAGCCTGGTTTGAAGCTTGTATGGAATTCAAGGCACCAAGCTGATGTTTCTTTCCATTCAATCGAAGCAGAGCTACGAATTCGAGAGTACAAGCGCATGGTCTTGAGGCTCCCATAGGTGTTTGAACGAGAAGAACAAGTAGCAGCTATGCTATCAACGAGGAAAGGGAAGCAACTTGCGATTTTATCGGCAGCATTTATGAAAAGCGACAGAGGCAAGCGAACCAAAAACATTATCCAGCGACAGATTTGAAAGTTGAACCTCGAGCTAGACCCCCAGAGGCTCATTTGTACCGGTACATGGGAATTATACACTAAATTGGCGTTATGGAAATAATTAAAAAGAAATCTATGGTCACTGAATGCGAATTTATATGTGTGGCAGACGCGGCCTCAGCTTCTTTGCTTTTGATTTTGAGCGATCGGAACCCATGCCGTTGAACGGTACTATGATTGACATGGAACGCATATTGCTACATATTTTACCACTCTTAGGCTTATATTGGTTCATATTTAGCGCTCGAAAGATGAAGGACTCTGGTCATGGCTACTATAGAGCTACTGTTGTCAGCTGGTTCTGCAGGCTGCCGTTAGCATATATTGTGGCTGATATGCCTTACCAAGCATGGCTTACCTCGCAGACTCGGAAGATGCAGCAATCCGGTTATCATCAAACAAGCAGGGATGTCGTCGGTGTTTCTGCTGCGTGGTTACATTGCCGTTGACATCAGGACTGTCACGATGGGTGACGGAATGCGCTATGCTATGCTGGTGAGACGTAGGCTGCCATCCCACCATCTTCTTTAGGCTCTGACAGCTCGCTTACGGCAATCGAGTCCCTTAACCCCACTGATCTTGGTCAACATACGCCTGAGATGAGAGACAATATGCAAGTAAAGGGCAAAGATCAGAGTTAATATGGAGTTTGGCCGGGTATAAAGTTGATGCTGCGGGGAATGAAGGGGGATAAGCGCGCCTGTGCGAGCCTTTGAGATGCATGCCGCGCGGGATGTACCGGTAACCGTTTGACAGTCTTGCGAGGCGGAATATTATGGCCAATGACCTGAGAATGAGGAGAAGAGAGACAACAGGGCCTGCAGCTTAGAATAAGCGAGATCTGCCACTTTCATCCCTGTTGGTTGATAAAGTGTCATCTCACTCCCCGCGCTTAGACCTGAGACAAAACCATGGCTGTTAGGACATTTTGATGCTTAGATCCAGGTGTTTAAAGAAGAGCAAGTCGGCAGCTTTACGCAGTTCCGGGCGAATACTGCTTACGCGTATATGCCTTAGATGTTCGCTATCAGTGGATGTTTCAGTTCGCCCCTGACTATTCCACTTTGACATTGGTTTGCGAGGCGTTATGGGTCGACTGTGGATTGGGACGTCCTTCGGATAGCCACAAATCACATTAATAGCTTCCGCTCTTGAGGACTTTGAGCTTTTATCACGGTCAGGACAATCTCGTCACAAATTCTCCTGATTCTCGGAAAACTCAAGGTGATGAGGGAGCATGGATGTGGGGGCCATGCACAAACCCGGCTCTGTTCGTTTTGTGGGTGGCACTGCAGTCTGCGGGAACTAGGCATGAAGCTTAAATTACGAGGAGCCAAGTGCATAGCAGTGGAAGCTGTCTTACCAGTTTCATGTCATTTATGTGCACAATGGCACAGAAGAGTCTATGACGCCTCTTCCACAGCTCCCAACAGCACGTCATTTGCGTAAACAACGCGATTACGTGCGTATCCTGCCTGACATTCACAAAATCATGACACTGGAATGTTGGGTTCAGCCTGTTTCTCTTTGAAACAAAAGGTCTTCATCCGACTTCACATGCTGAGTTTCATGCTGTCTAGTATGATGTCCGTTCATCATCGTGAGTAGCGAACCGAGGTACTGCCATACCTTTGGTAGATATGTTGAATGGATGATAACACCGAGCGACCTGTTTAATTTATGCAGAGATAGTGAATCCGTTGATATAATGACCATATTTTCCATGCCATGTGGTAAACGGCCCGGGCCTTTAGATCATTACTCAACTCGGCCGAGAGCGGTCGGAGGATTAGTGGAGAACAACCCCAGATTCCATCCCATGTGGTTGTTTTTTGATAGGCCCCACTTCAAGCCGAGGCACAACGGCCCCTGAACCTTCTTGATTTCAGCCGAGCGGTCATCCATTTAATCAGTTCCCCATATTACCTTAATCATACAATTGACTCCCTTCGACATCATTTTATTAGCAACTGGTAGTGAGCTAGTATTTGCGTCACCTGAAGTACCCTCGAGCTGCGTGCCGACATCAATCGAATCACAATGCCCGTTCCTGAGTCTGAGTATCTCAGCCCCGTCTGGCGAGATGGGATCTTCAGTCAGTCTCAAGAAGATCTAATCTATTCTTGGTAGAGATTGACTAACATGTGAAACCGTCTAGATGGTCGCGTTATCTTTGTGACTGGCGGTGCAGGAAGCATCTGCAGCATGCAGACGCGAGCATTAGTTCGCCTGGGTGCAAATGCATGCATCATTGGTCGAAGTGTCGAGAAGACAGAGCTTGCGGCCAAAGACATCGCGAGTGTAAGAGAGGGAGCCAAGGTGATAGGAATCGGTGGATGTGATGTTCGAAAGGTATGACGCGTGTCGTTTATGGACGACGGTTATGATGATACTGACTGTGCGTAGATCGACAGTCTTCAGGCTGCTGCTGAGCGATGCGTGAAAGAGCTTGGAGGGATCGACTTTGTCATGTAAGTCTTAAAATTGACCATGCCTGGATATAAAATACTAATGCATATCATAGCGCTGGTGCAGCTGGCAACTTTGTCGCTCCCATTGAAGGCCTCAGCTCCAATGCGTTCAAGTCAGTAATGGACATCGATGTCTTGGGAACATTCAACACAATCAAGGCGACAATGCCCCATCTCCTGAAGAGCTCAACCCCTCGTATCATCTACGTCTCTGCCACTTTCCATTACACCGGCATGCCTCTCCAGGCACACGTCTCTGCAGCTAAGGCATCTATCGACTCACTCATGGCGTCCGTTGCCCTGGAGTATGGACCAAGAGGGGTGACAAGCAACGTAATTGCCCCAGGAGGTATCGATGGCACTGAGGGTCTGGCCAGATTGGGGAGCGATGCGGAAAGTGAGAAGAAGAGATACGCCAAGGGTATCCCGCTGGGCCGCGCTGGAACTGTACGAGATATCGCAGATGCGACAGTCTTTTTGTTCAGCGACGCCGGAAGCTACGTCAGTGGACAAGTCCTAGCTGTTGATGGTGCTGCATGGAGACGCCAGGGAGCCATCGGCGTGGGAACAGAGGCTGGCATGGAGTACCCGGATTATGTTCTCAACGGAGAGTTCTCAAAGAACCTGCGAGATCCAAGAAAGAACGGAAAGGCTAAGTTGTAAGGATACTGGCTGTTGAACGACATGGGCCAAGCTCCAAGATTACCATTCGACGAGGCAGATATGGAGTATCATGAGGCGATATTATTTTTATATACACTAAGCTACAACTTTGCAATATCAGATCAATTATTTGCTTGAATCAGGTTATCTTATCAGCTGGACATGAGTCCCGAGGATCAGGGGATCGGAAGTGACGGAGATACTTGTTCTGGGATGATAGATAACATCCAATTGGGGATCCGCCTTGGCGTTGACATCTCCGGAAGTGGATGGTCTGATGGAGTCGATCTTAGCCTCCGTGATGATGTTTTGTTAATCAAATATCTGACAAGAATAACTGCACTCCAAGTACAATAGTCCGTTTACTTCCTAAGACGGGTTCACACCTTTTGATCTACGTGCATGCTTATTCTATACAGCATAGTTACTTGACAAGGGAATGCCCCGTGAACTCCATATTCTCCATTCCGAAAAAGAGCCCGAAACCCATGCGAAATACTACATGCCATTTCACGATTCGATCCATGAACGAAGCGCCGGAGATAGTACGGCATAATCGGCCCCGTGAGAGCCGCGACCCGGCCGACATCCAATGAAATTGCCTCCGATGGCCGTTGCGAGTCTCTTCCCACTCTTGGGCAAAAGTGCCTGAAAACTTACTCCGTAAGAAAAAGCCAATTGTGGCTATCTAGGGGAGGAAAGAAAGCTCAGGGCCTCGATCCTAGATGACAAAAAGACTTAGGTAACTTAGCGTAAGTTTAGGATACCCTTTGCTGAGTTTATTTTGACATCTTATATCAAAGCCTGATATTTTCTTGCTCCCCGAGGGCTGTTTATCTGATTACAGAGACAGGTTGATGAGTTGGTGTGGGCTTGCATTAGTGTCCGCTGGGGCATGGTTAGTGAAGGAGGGGTTATTTTTGAGCTCTCATGAGCTCTTCGTTGCTGAATGATACGGGCTAATCGTGCAATTGACGGATGAGGCAGAGTGATATGATCTACATCCACTGGCAATCATCAATTCCTCGGATATAGACATCTCAATCTCTCGTTGTCTATGAGCTCGACACTCTTAGCACAAAACATTGGAGAAAAATAGACTCGGTCTGCAAAATCATCATGATTATGGTGTGAAGAGAGTTTCCTATCTAGGTATGACTATCCAGAAATAAGAGGGCCCAGAGGATTCAATTAGCTCAACTAGAGAATCAACATTGACCCAGAGAGATCCATTGTGTGGGAACTATGCATAACCTTGCAGCTACACGGCACGCTCAGAGCCGAACAGGGCGGGGAATTACCTACGATCCCATATCTTTTGACTCTCATAAGAACGTACGTTATCTTGTTGCAATAGGTAATGATGAGAAATATATATTTTATCCTCTCCTCATTCTCTCTTGATTGATTCTCTTCTCTTCCTTTACCCCTTTGTCGTCAACAGTGGCTACGAGTAAGTGTGTATAGCTTCATTCAACGTCCCACACAACCAAGATGCACGCCAAGCCCCTCTCCCTCCTCTTTCTATCTTCCCTCCCCTCCTTGACTGCTGCCGAAGATGTCCTTGGCCTTTACGTCTTCCACCGTCACGGTGATCGTACTGCCAAGGCCTGGAAGCCCGTAAACTTCACAGCTCTCGGAGCCGACGAGGTTCACTCTTCCGGTTCTTGGTATCGCGATACTTATGTGAGCAAGGATGCTTCACGAAAGATCACCGGCCTCAGCCCCGAGTCAGCCGTCTTGTCTCAGCTAGATGTTACTTCTCCCGTCGATGCTGTGCTTCAGAACTCTGCTCTTGTATTCTTGCAGGGACTTTACCCTCCTACTAAGCAGTTTGAGACCCTTGCCAATGGATCCAAGGTTGAGGCTCCTTTGAGCGGATATCAATACATTCCCATTGCTTCAGTAGAGACTGCAGCCAGCGACAAGAACTCCGAGGACAGTGCTTGGCTTCAGGGCAACAGTGGTTGCACCAACGCGGAAGCGAGCTCGAATGATTACTTCTCCTCCCCCGAGTACGCTGGAGTATACAAGGACTCTGAAGGCTTTTATCAGGGCCTTCTGCCTGTCATCAATGGGACCTATGGCAAGGATGAGGCCAACTTCCAGAATGCCTATACCAGTAGGTTCAGGGATAAATCTCAAGCACATAGGCCCCCCACTAACTCGCATAGTCTTTGATCTCATCAATGTTGCTCGTATTCACAATTCTAGCATCTCTTCTGATGATCTGCTCGACGAGTCCACCCTGGAAAAGCTCTACAATCTCGCTTCCATCCATGAGTGGAACCTCGCCTACAACAGCAGCGAGCCTGTCCGTGCCATTGCTGGCTCTGTGCTTGCTGGCCAGATCATTGAGGCTCTTGAGCCCCTTGCAGAGGGTAAGAAGGGACCCAAGGTCAACGTTCAGTTCGGTGCCTACGCCGCCTTCATGTCTTTCTTCGGCCTTGCTGGCCTCGACAAGGTCAGCTCTGACTTCAAGGGAGTCGTCGACTACGCCTCATCTATGGCTTTTGAGCTCGTAACCAACGCCACCAACCCTACTGCGGACGATGTCAGTGTCCGCTTCTACTTTGCCAACGGCACTGCTGCTCAACACACCCCGAAGATGTTCCCTCTCTTCGGCAAGGATGAGACCACTATCTCCTGGAAGGACTTCAAGACTGGCATGTCTGATTTCGCCATCGAGGACACCAAGCACTGGTGCAAGCTTTGCGGAAATAACGACGGCACCTGTGCTAATAACTCGGACGATGACTCTACTTCGTCTCAATCAAGCTCTGGCGGCTCTGGCAACGGTGTTTCGAAGCCGGTTGCTGGCGTCATTGGCGCCCTTGTTACTCTCGTTGTCATTTTGGGTGTCCAGGCTGCCTTTATTCTGCTTGGCGGCCTGCGTCTTGTCAAGAAGTCGACGCTTGCAGCTGCTGGCGCATCTCAGGCTGGAGCAGTCAAGGCGTGAATATGAAACGATAGGTAGTGGGAAAGTAAATGTTTCTTGGTTAGAATATGCATGACCCATGCGATGTTATGATTTTTCGCTTTCAGATACCAGAATAGCCATTACGCAACGAATTGACGTGTCATGTTTTATTTAAGTCAGTATCGCCGAACTCTCATGGCAATGATCTAATAATGATATCCAAGAATCGTGTCATGCTCCCCTATGAAGTCTAACAGGAAATAAACATTAAAAATAACCCAACCCTGGGTACTCTAGAAATGCATCTGTTGCTTTTACCCAACTCATGATATATCAACCATCTTAATTCCTCGAAATTGTTTAAATAGCTAGCGAAGACCAGTCATATCAAGCAAATCATGGCGATAGTAGAATGCTCGCACCCGCTTACCGTAGATATCTATAACTAGTCAGCATGAGGACTAACGTGCGATGGAAACCGACTTACACATAGGGATGCTGAGAAGGCACACCACCACTTGAATTGAGGAGATCGCCAGCATTGTTCGTTCGATACCGCCCTGATTAATCCAATCGTAGGCAAAGAAAGTCAAGATGAAACTGAAAAAGTTCTTGAATATGATCATGATGGTGAAGCCCTCAATGGTCAAATCCCCTGCCATGATGTTAGCGACAGCTGTTTATACGAGCAGAGAAACATACGATAGGCATCAACAATGTAAAGTGAGCTGGCCACAGCACCAATGACCATCCCCGCGACTTCAAATCCGAAAAACATCAGAGGTATGACATATGAATATTCCTTTTTTACCACACCAGGTGCCGTTAAGGCGAACCCATATAATCCGATTCCTCCAATGATCATCATAGGGATCACAAGAAGAATGCGGAACTCTGGTTCGTATATGCCTTTGTTGAGCTTGGTCATGTACTTGACGCTTGTGTCAGCGAGCAGACCTGCCAGGACAAAACCTAGGACGGCACCAATGAATGGGCCCGTGTAAGTGTAGCCGGCATCAACCTCATCCCAGTAATAAGGAGACCCTATGAAAATGGCGGCGACAATAACGCCGATAAATACTGTCCAGCCGATCATGGCTCCCTGGATCAGGCAGCCCCAGATAAATGCTGGATGAGTGAGGAGGGGAAACGGTCGCAACAAAAGGACCCAGTATCGCTCGTCCGTCTTCCGGCCATCAAACAGGGAGATCGACTGAAGAAAGGTCTTCTTAGGTGTATTAGAATGGCCGATTGGTTGAAGAGCATTGGACTTAGGCAAGAAGGTGAAACCAGCGGAGTGCTGGGTAAGTTCCGGAGAATGAGAAGATCCGGACTCTGCCTGTGGTGACGGCGTTTGACGTTTATCCTTGGTAGTCAATTCTATTCCTAGCTCACCGGTCGTGTCAGTGTTCAGACTGGCTTCTCGTCGATATGCCGTCTCGGGGCAGAAGAAGAAAATGGCCGGGAGCGTAGCAGCAAGAAAGATGGCAACGAAGTAGAAAGTCCACTTCCATCCCATGGAATCAGTAATTTTGCCCACCAAGATGGGAGTGAAGAAGGCACCGCCGAAGACCGCCAGGTTCGTAAAGGCCATTCTCACTCCTCGCTGGTGGACAAAGTAGAGGTCACCCACAGCTGCATTGAGCAAGCTCTCATAGGGTGCGCAACCAACGCCTTGAACAATTCTGGCTCCAATGAAACTTCCATAATTGGTTCCTACAGACCCGGCCCACGCGCTGGAGGCGATAAGAATGAGGATACCTATGAGGAACAAGTGTCGCTTTCCCCAGATACGGCCGGACGGAACGAAGAAAATAGCGCCAGCGCCGCATCCCAGTAAGAAATATCCAGTCAACAGGGCAACCTTTGTGAAATCCTTCGAGAAGAGCAGAGATATTGTGATCGTATTGGCAGCGAGGATAGGGCCGAGTGCGGTAGCGAGAATACCCGCGAAACAGAGTAGAAAGGTAATCAGGTCGCGTCGCAAAAGTGACCAGTTCAACGGATCGTTTGGGTCATCAGAAGGCTGAGGGATCTGAGGTTCGTGCCAACGTCAGCGTACGCACAACGAGCCTAATGGCAGACAATACATACGAGGATAATGGTTTCGGTCCCAACTTGTACGCGCTTGAGGTTTCCATGATGCTCGCCAGCTATCTGAGGTCGAGACGGATCGTCAAAGTATTGGGTTGTGCCTATGGGATTGGGCGATCTGTCAATTCGTCATGTCCCAAAAAGTATGTGTTCTGCTATTGGCGATGGAAGGCCATGTGCTCCATATTGGTATGGAGGTGACGCCAAATACGCACCAGGAACATGCTCGATCCCCTTTGCTTCGAGGATCCCCAGAGGCATCTTGAAGAGATGGAGTACCGATCAGGGGAGTGAGCTTGGCTGAGGGACAGCACTGTGGAGCGGCGACAGCACCCACCCTCTGGTTCTGGTGGAGGTCACAAACACTCGCGATTCAATCGTGAAAGGGCGGCGAGAAGCTTCGTACGGACAAAAAAGCCCAGTGGGAAATTCTTTTCCTCGGAGACGAATCGACGGGTTTGACTGGATCGGCTTCTTCCAAAACAGTATCGTCAAGTCGTCGACATATTTGGAGACTATCAGCACGAGCAACCAGAAGTGGACGCATTCGTGTAAATATGGGGGTGGAGATGGACCGAGGGTTCCGCTTGTTTCTCCAATTGCCGTGATTGAATTACCGGGGTACAGTGAGCTCAAAGTTTGGTTTGTGGAGCTCATCACACTCCCTAGGTTCTAAGCTCTGCACCACGACAGTGAAAGAAGCTTCAACTGCCGATCAGAAGCAGTTTCTTGGCAAAATATAAGATTCTGGTCACGTTGCACCTTCTTTAGACTCCTCATTTGCTACATGCAATTCAGACAAGGCAATCGTGCTCGTCCGAAAGGTCATCACGAACACAGTATCAGAGCACTGTGAGCTTGTGGAAATAATGAACGATGATCAGGCTGATCTCTTGCTTCTGCACGTCAATATCACCCCAGTTGGAACCTTGTGCTGTGGGTGTCTCTTTGGGGTCTTCAGCTCTTGTCCAATGAAAACAGGTGAGCTACTGGTAATGGGTCAAAGAGTCTGGTCTGTTCAAATCAAAGGGCCCTTGAAAACACGTAGGTTGAGCCAAGTTTCCAAATCAGTGCCACAATCAATGGGACCATTTCAAAGTATAAACTACCTTACAGGGAAGTAGTGACTTGCCGGTTCATGCTACGTAACTTCTTCGTATTGCGTTCATTTCTTAGAAGGTTCTTTCAGAACAACTCCCGAGCTGCTTCCGTAGGTGGCAGGTTCAATGGCCATTCAAGAACTAATTGCCCGTTGTGAATTCTTTTTATGCTCCTGTGGGTCTGGCAGGTACGACCAAACACCAAGACATTGGATCGATCGTAGGTTTGCTCCTCACTGTTCTTTTACACAGTTCAGCCTGAATACGACTTCTGACTTGTTCTCTTTTCAACCCGCAAGCGTCAAAGAGATCCTCAACTCAAGCCAAGACTTTACAAGGATCCGCTTCAGCATAATGACGAATGATGATCTCGTACACTTGGTGACCCGAATTGCTCTCTATCCTATCATTTTCGCTCTTGTTAGTAGCCAGACACCAGCAGCCATCTCTGCCAGGTTCAAGACTAGCTCCGCCGTTGCGGGGATCACTGAACATGCATTGCATGGGTGGCATCATCCTTGTCTCGGGCAGCCCACAGACAGCCCCATGGATCATCCCTTGCTGAATCTTGAGATCCGTCGTTTATTCGGAGACTTCTGCAGCCATGTCTCGACCTCTCCGATAGGAATCCAGCTCGACAGCATTTTACTCGCCTGCAGAATCTCGGATGCGAAACAGAACAGCTACACATGGTAGCTAAATGTCTCGCCGTCTCCGTACCTGCATTAATTCTAATTTTACTTGATAAAGGAGCAAACTTTACTGGATTGACTCCAGGAACACTGAAGCTGAGTTGATCGATGTGCTTGTTTAACTCCACACCCTCTTTCAGTATGACCTAACGTTGTCACCAGAGCACTAGGTAATTTGCCAAGTTCGACTGTGGATTGCTTCGTCCTGTTGTAGAGTGATTACTTCTTGACATTCATTCATGGTAAGCCATATCAATATCTCAGCGAGATAGATCAAAGCAACACAGCAAAAATAACACATTGGTCTTTTTCTCCTCCAGGCAGAAGCAACTTCTTGACAGTTTGCGAAGATCCAGGTAAGGGTGCCTGCAGGTAAATCCATCATAATTCGTTTCGGTTCAACAGTCTCCAAAGCTCTGCCCCAAGGGCAGGGACATCAATTTGATCACCTAGGTATTAGGAGCCAGTAATGACCGGCGCAATTGGGTGATCAACTTGTTCATTGGCCGCTCATGCTAGAAGCTGGGCTATGATAAGACAAGTTGCAACATTTTGCTGCCACCTTGAATTGGATGAGTGACCAGCCAAAACTAGCTGTTTGCTCATAATACCTTGCGCAGCTGAGGAGAGGTCGATAATCGATATTAAGCCCTCTTTACAACATCATGGTTGGTTCAACGTTTGCTTTGGGTTCCGATCCCCTGCATATTGCGGCTCTGGCCTCGTTTAATGACAAGACAAATCTTGCGAATTTTTGCTTCTGTCATTTCAGCAGGCAAGAGCCTGTCGATCATAGCCAACTCAGGACACTGCAGGAGCTCAGCCTTATTGCACCGGCATAAGTGCCTAGAGAAGGACCTGCTCCGAATGCCTTCGATATTCGTGATGGATGAAACAATTTCATTGTGACAATACGGCCGCGGTCAGGTTTTGATACCGAGCTGGAAAGCTCGCATTTAGGGCAAGCCACAAAGGCTATTTCCTAACCTAGCACAACCCCTACGGCCCCTCCACAACACAGCATCGGACTTGGGGAATGCCCATAAATGCCAGATGCTAATTTGGAATGGTTCTTTGACGAATTGCCATCAACGAATGAGCTCTAATGACTGGGATTGTGGCACATTGCCATATTCCAAGGGTAGCCAAGCTTTTGCTACGGCGTTCGTCACATGAATCATTCTTATCGCGAGGGTGTTGAGATCCAGCTAAGGGTTGTTGCAGTCTCAAGGGTACCTAGCAGGGAAAATTAAGGTATGCATTCATCGGCTTAACGCGACACAAAATGACGCCTTAATGGACCCTTTATTCGGGCGTCATAGCCAAGCCAGGCCAGATCAGGCACAAGACACGCACATGGCTGTGAAGAATAAGATATCAATTTGCTGCGAGATGTACGGTACGGAGTACCTCTTTTCTTTTGTCGCATAGGGTACGCTAAACAGGACTGGAAAGGTGATGGCCGATCACAAGCCGGCTCAACCAGTCATGGCAGTAAACGCAACTGCTGAAGGGATGAGGTCGATGGCCAAGCACTACTCCACGCAAAAGATCTCCCAGGAGAGTGGTCGCTTAGTTCCCAGCTCCGGACGGTCGGTGCAGATTATGGACGATCACGTTCTCACTACCTGCCCAGCAACAGCAACAGCAACAGCAACAGCAGTGGCGACGGCGGCGTGGCGCCAAACTGATGGGAGCGTGCCTTTAGAAAACCAGGGCTTCTAACGCTGTTCGCCGCAGGTTTGGTCGATTTAGATGTCTGGTGTGTGTGCGCACGCATCGATCGGGTGTGTGTGGGCTCTGGATCTGGAAAACTGTCATGAGGGAACCAACGCTGGAGAGAGGAGGCTCGATCCCCCGGCCCGTTAAGAGATCCGGCAATGACGTCCGCCGGCATGGATGCAGACACAGGGTCGTCAAGAAGGGAACCTCATCGGGCGGCTGAAGCTTCATTCATCCATCCATGGTGGGCTGCTGAGCTCGGACGGTGTGGTGCAATTAACGGTTCGGTACGGCCTCGAGGAATGAATGGTACCGTGCATCAGCCGCGTGGTGCTAGGCTCCTCATGTAAAGATGGCGAGACAGGACAGGACGTTGGATTACCTTGATACCCTCCATTTTTCTTACCTCACACCACCCAATGGCTGTTCAAATGGACGCTTTTTGGCCGCACTGACGGATTTCCAACTGCTTCTAGCACCGAAACCTGACGAGCTTCGACTTCACTCAAGTCAAGGTCTTGTATCTGTTCCCCTCGTCTCTTGTCGGAGCCGGGCTTGGCTCCGGTCGAGTTCTGTTCACATCCTGCCAGTCCCATTTTGAGAATCTTTTCCGCGCCCTTGCTCCTCTCGTGCACTCTCAAAAACTCTCTCTTAAAGATATGCCTTCTCAAATTCCAACTACAAGGCGGCCTCTCCTCTAGCTTCCCCGTTGTTATTAAAATCTATATTCCCCTGCACACTGGATTAAGGCACATCTTGATCTGAACTTCGTCACTGCATCTCAGGAACCGCCATCACGTACCCAATTTAATCCCCAGTCTTCCCTCACCGTCGCCCACATCAGTTCCCTTGTGTGTGCATTCTGATTGTCCTGCCCCTCATTATTTTATTCCCACCCACGCCAGCCCAAGCAGGTAGCTCACAAAATCGTCGCGACATTGTTCGCTTCCCGATTACAGACAGCCACCGATACCTCAACGCTCTGCCAACTTTCATCTCGAGGGGTATTTTACTCAATGGAGCCTACCGATTACACCTGGGAACTCAGTTTACTTTAGCCAGCTTTTTAGAGCTGCTGTTTCCCAAACACTGCTTCCTCAAAGTCACATGGGGGTATACGGCCACTTCTAGTTATGGATCCAGGACTATCCTCATCGAGCAACGTCTCTCCAGGACCTGGGCCGCAAAGTAATCGAAAAGAGCGCGGTGCCATTGCAGCTCAGGTATGTCGGGCTTGATTACCGTGCCATTGAATCAGGGGTCCAATGCCTTTGCCTGTCGTTCCTTCACCTCCTTCGCCTTTCATTTCGATGTTTTCTGTCAATATCAATCTTGGATTCCATTCGTAGCTTCCAGTTGCTTTGGATATCTGTGTTATTGATATATTTCCTGTTTTCCTACTCAATTCATGCTGTCGATTCGAGTGTTGCACTGCCGAACCAAGTGACTAATAAAGACCCAGGCTTGTGAGACGTGCCGCAACCGAAAACAAAGATGTGATGAACAAAGACCAAAGTGCGGTACATGCCAGAGATTCAAGCTCGACTGTCGATACCGAGAACCCCAACCAACAAAGTATGTTACTACGGGAGCCTGATAAAGCGGCGAGGATGCAGAGCTTGACCTGAATATGGCGTTGCTGTCGTCGTTGCCTGGGCCGCTCTCTTAACACAACTGCAATTTGCTAAACTCCGACCACAGGAAGGATAAGACTCTGGTTGAGATTCTAGACCGACTCAAGACTGTCGAAAGTAAGCTTGACAATCTGGGTCAAAGGGAAAATACGACTCCTCCCCTCTTCACCACCTCTCAACCTCCAGCCGTTTATTCCACCAACACGCCACTACTGGTGGATCCCGACTCCCACGATCCTCTTCCAGGCACATCCTTACCCAACCATCCTACAAGTCCAACGCCCAACCGTGACACAGGCGGCTTTCGCTATGACTCGTCTGTGTCTAAGATGTCAGAATGGCCCGTTGTGCGCCAGATGTTCGAACGCCTTGGCCAGAAGGCTCCATCCGCCTTGGGTGAGATTCCTGCACTTCCGAGAGGACTTCGCGCCTCAAACGTTACTCTGCCATCCGATGGACTCCAACCGGTAGGAATACCAAGTAACAGCACCCTGCAGATACCCCTGCATCTGTCAGGCTCTACCTCGACCCTCAACCTTAGCCCCCCAAGTGTGGACTGGGAGACCATGCAAAGACTTAGCAAGGCTTATTTCGACGTCATCAACATGCTTCATCCTATCTTGGATAGACAGTGGTTCAACTCGAACGTACTGAGTTCAATCATCAATAATGGATTTCAAGAAGGAGCACTTTCATCCCTTGTACTACTTGTCTTTGCCCTCGGAGAGGTGGCGCTCACCACATCAGAAGTGCCAATCTCGGCTTACAAGCAGCGACCATCTGGAATCAAGGGAGGTACTGTCGATCGGCCCCCTGGTCTTGCTTATTTCAATGAGGCACGGAAAAGGATGGGGTTTGGTATAAGTGAAGTCAGCCTGGAAAACGTGCAGATGTTGGCACTTGCTTCGCTCTACTACTCAAGCTGCGGACAAGCTCTAGTCGGTACCTCTGCCTAGACCCTCAATACCCCTTTCTAACTAATCTGCCAGGAATGTTGGAGGATGAATGTGTATGCGTCTTTGGCCTGCCAGGGTCTAATAACGAGGTGGGAGACCCAGCCGTTATGAGTCAACGCAGCCAAATTTTAATATTGTATTCATAGCAAACCCGACGAATTACATGGCCCCCGAACAGATCTGGTCAAGCGAGTCTTCTGGCACTGCTCAATCATGGAAACGTAGGTTATTGATAACAACATGAGAAGGCATATTAACAACAAATGCAGGTGCTTCCACATGGAGTTTGGACTGCCCCTGACTGGGCTAGAAAAGCTGGAGGAAATGATTGGCCTCCCTGACTTTAGTGGACCGATGACTGACGAGGACTATATCGTCAATCAACAAACACACTTTCATGAGCATTTCGCTTCTCAAATCGTTCTCCGAAGGCTCTCGGCCAATTTCCATTCTGTTCTCAACAAGAGTACGTCAAAAGAACTATACACTGGCAGTCTTAGCAACCGCACACTAACAACGCCTTCAAGTTTTTGGCACAGATGCTGCTCTGCCCCTTCCGGGGTTCGCTCCTTTCAATATCTCTTCGAGCCCCGGGACCGCAGCTGTCATGAAACAACTCGACGCACAGCTAGACCAGTGGAGGGGCATGCTACCCAGCCATCTAAGATGGCAGGACAATCAGGATGTGGCCTTCGCGGAGCCTTCACATAATGCATTTGGTGACGTATATACGGAAGAATCTCTCCAGAGCAATTACATGTTCACGCCGGATCTTGATACTCCACCAGCCACGTATCCGTTCGCAGCCGACATACAAACCGCACTTCTTCGAACACGATACAGCTACAACAAATACCTCATACACAGACCTTGCGTTTTCAAGGCTCTTCATCACCCTGAGAGTATGACT
Organism: Fusarium acutatum; assembly: GCA_012932015.1. NCBI lineage: Eukaryota > Fungi > Ascomycota > Sordariomycetes > Hypocreales > Nectriaceae > Fusarium > Fusarium acutatum. The sequence goes on from JAADJF010000379.1 coordinate 29,686, forward strand.
CGAGAAGATGCTGAAGGTGCGGCCGAATGTCTTAAAGCCTCGGTTAAGTGGCCCATTGCCTTATCACCCCCATGTACCAACAAACGACTTGTGCCGATTACTTTCTTTTGGTCACAGAATCTGCTGGGTGTTCTAATTCTGTTACATTTATCGCAGCAACACCCCATGTTGAGTCGGATCCGGTCGTCGCTTTGCGGGCAACGCTTCGATGTGGAAGCCTCCCAAACTGTTACAGTATATTTAGACTGGCTACGCGACATGAAAAAGATAGAATCAACGGCGAACTGGTGCTGGAATATCGCTCGCTTGGTTTATCAATTGGACGATTAGACGAAACGAGGCAAGATGTTGACATACCTCCCCTTATGATTACAACCATGGGAGCGTGGTTGGGTGATAGATTTTGGCGATACGGCTGCGAAACGAGGCATAGCATGATTACTTGGACGCTAGGAGTCGAGCGAATCTCCCCATGGTCTGATCGGATTGATTATGCAAGTCCATACAGGAAGATTATAGAGAAGCTCATGGGAATTTGTGTTGATCACATTCAAGGAAGAGTTGGGAAGGATTTAGTATTTAATCGAAGCGAAGCAAACATCCACCATCGTCATGTGTTTGATTTTAACAACCTCACAACATATCACACATATCGTCTGGTTGGCTTTCTAAGACGGCCTGGTCTTACTCATGGCGGCCTGAATCAGCTTTGAGAGCCCACGACATTCAATGAGCCTCTCAACGCTGATATCCTGCATGCTTGAGCAGCCCACTAGTGATAGATCCACAAACCTACAAACTTGGCCCTAACAAGAAGAGGCTTTCTGCTATAGATTCCATCGATCATAGCGAAGAGCATAGTGCCCTACGTCCATGCTCATGGGCCAGTAACCCATTGCAACGATGCAAACGGCGTCAACAGAGGCATATACCATTATGACGTAAGTCGCAAGTCATTCATTTCCTCCTGGGCAATTCCAGCTCTCGCACTACTAGCTCAGTTTTCATAACCGAATCCGAAAAGGTACCGGGCTGGATCGCGTAAGACAGTGGTCATGATATAGTCATGAGGAGTTGTTGACCTGTACATATGATGAGGAGGGTGTATAGTCATTGGGAGGTTCGCACTTGATCAAACATAGTCAATGACGGCTCCAATAATCATGATTGTCTAATACCCAAGAAGATCTCCGAATGGATCAAGGGTTTCTGACATCACTGATTCCAGCTCACCATCGAGTAAGTTCATTCTAGCATTAAAATATTAAGGTCAAGGTATACATTCACGTTCATACTGCCGTTACTCTTCGTACCCATACAGACAATGAAAGAGCCGACCTACCCTAGGCTCAAGAGTTACGAGCTTAGTAATTTGGCTTTATCTACATGAAACTAACAATTCGACATTAGAATTCTCCAGCTGAGAAACCACGAGATCCCTCGTGTACATAGATCGGAATCGCGGCCCGAGCCGAGCGGGGAGGGCCCGGAGTCACATCTTTCTTTTTTGGTGTCGCACATAGTTTTACCCATGGGGATTTCTTTTTAAGGTCCAAAGCAGGTAGTCATCCAATACAACAGCAAAACATGGCAGTGTGTTCAAATGCATGTCTCCCATGGCAGTGTGTATTTTTTTTCCTTGCCAAGGACTCGTAAATGTGAAATCTATAAGGCAGATCAAAGTGCAAAAAGGGAGCTCAAGGTATCAATGCCAATAAGGTGTCTTACCGAAAGTTTATATGAACATCGAATCGCAAGTTCTAGGCCCGTCTTAGTCAATGCTTTCATTATGAGGCGCCTGTGAGCTTTGGTAATTGAAACAACATGGAGTCCCATTATCTACATATGTAGCCGAACGGTAGAAGCGTCTCAATAGGTAGTCATATTGGCTGGTCACGTATTAGACGCCGGCATCACTTGCTAAAATTGTTTCGGTTAGGGATGCAGTGGTGACGTAATTGAGGTACAGAATCATGTAAATTGCCATCGCGATCTTATAATAGCTCAAAGTTTTAACACAAGGCGCTCAGTAACTCCGATATCTATCCATTTCGTCTCCGTCACACTTCGTACCTCAATCCATGTCTTCCATTTCCGCGTATTGAACCAAACATCGTCCTGCAGCGGTTTACCAAAAGTATTTCCCTTTCTGCCGGGCCTTTGAATCCTGAGCAGCACTGTACGACTGTTGATCAGAGCGAGGACCTTGTCCGTTCAAGTTCGAATCGCCGACATGGTCCATCTTTCTGACCATTTGCAGTGCTGGTTCAGAGATGGCTTTGAAAACGCCCTGGTGGTGTAGGATTTCAGGCGTCCAATGTGTTTTATCGCCGAACTCTAGATCTATGTTCTCTTGGAATATATCTTCTGCTCGTATAGATGAAATGCTTGTTTCGAACCACTGGCTAGGCCGGCCATTTCCAGGCGGGGTCACTGGAACTGACTGACCCCGATAAGTTCCTTTGGGGATACCAGGAAGTTTCTCAACTCGTCGTATCATTGTAACCTTCAGACAGCTAGGTCCCTTCCCTCCATTTCGGTACCGGGCTTCGTGACATATTCTGACCCTGTCGACGCTCAAATTCGAGGTGCTCTTCGGCTCGGTACTGATCACGAGCTCGCCCATCTCATTCATTCTAAGAAATTAGTTTGGCACCATACCAAATGAGTAGGCTAGATGACTCACTCGATACTCATGGAGCGCACCAGTGATGCAGAAAACTCTTCCATATCATCAGCCATCCCCTCCATATACATGCGGGAGACAGAAAATTTGACATCCCATGCACGCCGAGTGCAATGAACGAAAGCCTTTGAGATTTCAGTCGTCGGGGGGAAGTATTGATGCTCGAAGGTATCGGCATCAACTTCCACGATAACCTCAGTCGTCTTCCCAGCGAAGCAATGGAATTCGTAGTAAACTCGTTTTCCCGTCAGTATCCATGGAGATCTGCCACCAAACATCTGAGGGATCGAGTTTGCTTCTGCCCCGCTTGTTGTAAGGATAGGATAAAATCCCATATGCGGACTTCTAGTGTTTAGAGCCTCAACAGTTTTATCAACAGCCCACGATGGAGCTTGACCGTCATAGACCAAACCGGGAAATATATCTTTTCGGCACAGCCGCCCAAATTGAGCTTGGATGCTCACTTTCCCGGGGACTATTTGTAGAACTTCAACCAACTTAAGGAGCTTGTTCTCAGCCTGTGACAGAAACTCGCTACACTCCACCTGATCCGCTGATGGCATGTCCATTCCTGGAACAATTCGTAAGGCCGATGTGACTGAGTTAGACTTGGGTTTCTGAACTGGAATTGGCTTGTCCTTGCCGAGCTCTTCTTTCTGCTCGGCCGGGATATGGTTGAGGCTGGCAATAACCGCGGATGTTGGCGTTACTGAACTCTGAGTTGCAGAACGATTGTCAGGGACAAATGCGACAGGCACATTCAACCCGAAGGTGGGCTTGTCGTCTCGCTTCTCGTCTTTCTTCTTTGAGGCTACGTTGGCCCAGCTTAGCCCAGAGGCAGCTTTCTGTCTCATGGTATCGAACAGTCTTTTCTCCTGGTGGTTTCTTTTGCTGAATGTGACCTCAGAATGAACAGCTTGATCCTCTGATACAGTCTGAAGTTTGTTTCTGCAATCTTGCAAAGGGATATTATCCATAAGCGCAGGAGTTGTGATGGGGCCATCATTAATGTCCATCAAATCCTTTGTAGCATTAGACTGCGGACCGGAAGGATTCGGGAAGTGGAGGGGCTCGATACTGTTTTCTGGTATATCCAAGCCCAATGGAAGTTGTCTCAAAGAAGCCTGGTAATCTGATCCTGGCATCTGATCTTTGATCCTGGCCTCCATAAGAGGGACGTCATTGGTGTTAACAAACCAATGATCCCTTGGCTCTCCAATACCTCGTGATAACTCGGGACGCGAGTCACATTGTAAGCTTGTTGCTGTTCCCTCGTCCTGCTTTTCATTGTCCCCAATCAGAAATGAGGGTGGCTTCAGATGGTCATCATCTCCGCTGGACTCGATGCTGCAGAGCCAATTAGTGATTTTCTTGTTATTTCGAGCTTGGTACCTGAGATCTTCTAAGCACTTTCGAACTTGTGGTAAGTCTGTGCCGATATGCTTGAGATTGCGGTGTCCCTCAGTGCTGGTTGTGATCTTGCTGACACTATCCGATTCTTGGTGATGGATCTTCTGTTGGGGTCTTTTCTTCTCGATAATAGGGATGGTACCAGAGCGTTTGTTTCCATATGAATATCCAGAGAATGGGTGGAATTCTGGATGCCAATCTGTCAATCTACCGGTCTCCGGAATTGGGTACTTGACGCGATCGGGCACAGGCTGCCGGTACGGATTAAGAGATTCCATTCTTAAGGATGCCGCACTGGCCATCGAGGCGTACTCCAGGTCCTCGCTCTGATCGGTGCCGGCGGAATCAACATAAGTCAATCCCGACAGTCCCGTATGTGTCATGTATCGGTAGCAGAGTGTAGCCGACCTCCAAGTTTCAGTAAAGACCATATGAGTGGTAGGGGCCAAAGGGGCATCCTAAGCTCGATTAGAGGAAGAACACAAATTGATCGCAAGAAATACCATAAAGTTTGCAAGAGTGTCAAGCTTTTGTTTTGCAACGCCCAATGCTTGTTCGCTTTCACTGCTGCCGATGTACAATAAGGAACCGTGGAAATTATATGTAATAACACATTTTGTAAGTGCTTGAAGGCTGTCGATGCTTGGGCCTAAAGGCAACACAGATCCCAAGGACTCGTAATTCGAGAGAATCTGCAGGATAGTGGCTCCAGATGATTCTGGAACTCGCCAAACTGTTTTGTAAGGTAGGGTCTTGATAATGGCGGGATATCGGAACGCATCATATTGACTGAGGGTATTTTTCAGGATTGTTTGAAGAGAAGGAAAGGCAATAATGTGTGGGTCCTCGACTAGTAACTCAATATCGGGTTGAATGGCAGATGTACTGAGATCATCTTCGTCTTCGTCTCGTATAACAGCGTCGGCTTCTGATTCCATTATCTCCTCTAGTTGAGAGTGCATCCAATCGGAGATTTCGCGCTGAGAAGCCCTTGGGGTAATGAGCTTAAACCAAGGGATCTCAGGTTCGTAGAGGATTTCAACGATTCCCTAATGGCAAGAGTAAAAGAAAGAGGTGTCAGTAGAAGTCTTGGAGAGACTTTCCATACTTACAAGGTCATTGTTTCCCTCGACACTCGCAAATATCAGCGCCACTCCTTTAGGGAGTAACGGAGGGTTACAAGATACGTAGAACTCTACAATATCCATGGCTGTGACATGAAGGTGCTTGATGACGAGTGAGTAAACGGTTTTTGTATCTGTACTGATAGGTATACTCAAATAGCAAGGTGTGGTTGAGGAATTGAGGAAGAATGCTAAACACGTCAACGTAGATGGTAACGCTGACGCATTAGCCAACCGGCACAGAACAGAGGGGTTCTTGGTTCAAATACCTAACCAACAGAATGGAGATAGAGTACGTGTAAAGGGGAGAAAGCCGCCGTTTTCAAAAACGCAGTGGCATGGACTGTGGTTTAAGGAAAGAAGGCAGATAAGAAGGAAGGTTGGTGCGAAAGACCATGCTAAGGTGAAAAACTGGAAGGTAGGTAGGTAGGTGGAAGAAGAAGAAGAGAGAAGAAGAGAGAAACTTTGAGATCAGGAGATCTGCTTGATGTAGGTAGGTGCCTGCCTAAACAAACAGGAATAAAAGAAGGAAGCTGCCGCACTGCAGTCTCCCGCTATCTAAGCGGCAAGCAGCAGCTTCCATTGGCAAAGGCAGGTGCCAACAGTGCCACTGCCTTTCTTCTGCCTCGCCGAAGAGAACAGCCCTCTGTGATTCACTGCCATGAAATACATCCCTCCTTGCCAGGTGGCGAGAGACAGAAAGAATGACTGACCCTGCGAGCACTGCATCATCAAGGAAATGTGCCCCGCAAGTGCGAAGAATAAAGCCTGCAATTCATGAGCAGCAACAAGGAAGCTGGCTATATAGATGTACACCTTTAACATCTCTGCATTCGTTTTTAGAGAGGGCTCAAAGGGGGTTGTCAAGTAAGGCAGTTACATATTGAAAATGAGGAAGGAGGTATGAAATTCCAGCACCGCCCTAGCTTGATGCACCGCAAACTTCAATAAACAAAATATTCAAGTAAGTGGGATTGTCTCATGACTAACTAAGGTAGACACTCTATAGAGATCCCAATTGATACACCGGTTTGTTTTCTTTTCCTTGCCCACAGGTTGTTTTACCTGGTATGACAATATCTATATCCAAACGTATCACTATCTCTCGATCGTGAGGCATCAAGCCTCAGCACAACACAAAAAGAACCCCAAACACCTATAACACCTCGGCACGTCCTTTCCCAGTGTTATGTAAGTAACCGAGACGGGTTACAGAGACAAATTCAAATCCAGCGTAAATTTCCAGGCCATGTAATGTGTCTAAAGAGCAGAAGAGCAGAGTATACAAGGAGTGGTATCGAGGGGGCGATGGTCATCAAGTATTCGTAGACGTAAAGTCAAGAAGTTGTTTAGAGCTTTCGGGAAAGAAACTGGGCCCAGCGAGTCGACTTGTCGAAAAGAGGTAAATGAATCGATCAAATCGCACATGCAGGGAGATGTAGCTTGTCAAATAAGTGAGTTGCGGACACCACAAATTGTTTGATCGGTGGCAGCGCAACAAGATTAGTTATTTTTATTGCGCGCCTTTGACGTTTTCTTTCACATTCAGCGCCCATCTCAGCTTGTTGAGAGTTTCCCTAGAAGCTTCTAGCAAAGCTTCTTGCTCATCTTCTCGCTTTCTGGCGTTGGTCTTGATATCTTTGAGGCCTTGTTCTTGGCTCTGTTTGTATTCCTCAAACATACGGGCAATCTCTTCCTTTTCGTGTCGAAGTTGCTTGATGTTGCTATCTTGCTGGTCGCACAGATCTCTTAGTGTTTGTATTTTGTCGTCATCTGCTCGTCGCTCCTCATTGAGTTGGTCGATCTCGGATTTCATCTTGGAGACGGCTCGTTTGACTTCTTCTCCTTGGTCTTGCCAGTGGGACGAGATGGCATTATAGCGACCCTCCATCAACTGCGCATAGCTAGTTGCTTCTTCGACTTGGGTCGTTGCATCTTTCCTCGTCTTATCCATCTCTTCCCTCCAGCTCTTCTCGCGTTGGAGAGCATCTATAGCCTTCTTCTTCTCTAGTTCGACGGTTGTTTGCAAGGTCTCCACCTGGCGTTCTTTTCGAGCCAGCAGTGTCTTAGTAACATTGGCCTCGAGTAGTCGGCTCTCATAATCGTTGACCATACGCTCGAGCTTGTCCTCAACCAGCTTGGCCGCTTGCTTGGCCTCGTCTGCTTTGAGGCGCTCAATCTTTATGTCGCGCTTCAAGGCTTCGTTGTCGCTGACAAGTTTGTTTATCACGCGACCAGTCTTTCCCAGACCGGCTTTGCCTATTGTCGAGTCCCATTGACTGTCTGGCGCTTCAACGTTTTCTGACATGGCGGAATTATCTGGATCTGGAGTAGGCTCAACCACGCGCGCAGCACCAGTGCTCCAGCGCGACGGTGTTGCTGTATGTGTGTCGTGTTCGGTCTTGGATTTGAGGTGTGTCTGGTTGTGGAAGTTGGAATCGGAGTTGGAGTTGGACAGGGCGCTTGTGGTACTGTTCATGCTACTGGAGAAATTGCTGTATTTGCTTTCGGGGCTAGACTCGGAGCCCTCAAAGCTCCGAACGCTTCTGATTGTGCTGGACCTGGCGACGGCCGGTTTATAGGAGGCAGGGCTCCGGGCTTTCATGCTGTTGATGGCGCCGGTGGAGGCGGGAGTCAAGGTCTTTTCCTCGTCCAAAGGAGTAGCATGTGGTTCGGTGGATTTACTTGCGACTGTGGCGGCGGCTGAACAAGAATAGGCTGGTGTTAGCTAGTAGCTGGCTTCATAGAAGTGGTAATGCAGTGAAGATTAGAAAACGAAATAGAAAAGTCGCTAGTGTGGAAAAGAGAACAAGGCTGACGTGAGGAGCCCAGGTCAGGTCAAATCAAGCCAGACAGACCTGGCGAGACGAGCAGGAGACAGGATGGTACGGGACGACAATTGTACAGTTGCGCCCCAATTGAAGGTGTGGGGAGCTGTTTCAAGTGGATAATGAGGCATTGACGGGTGGTAGGTAGTAGTTAGTTGTTGAAAAAGGCAAAGACAGCAGGTAATGTGAGGATATCTAACAAAGAATGGACAGGACCAATCCCAGTTCCAGCGTTGAACATACCGTTGACTGTGTCTTTGTGAATAGAGAAATCCTTTCTAAGAAGACGATTTCGCATTGCAACGACTGATGAATTAACGTTAGTTCATCTGTCTAAAAAGCAGTGTGATCTTTTTGTGTTGAAGTATTGGTTGGTTGGTCAATGCTGCAAATAAAAAGGAGTAACTTATCAGCAGCAAGGGAACAGAACAAATATAAGGCAGTGTGAAAGAAAGCAGAGGAGAAAATGAGGCAAACCTCTTACTGTAATGTTAAGAACAAATAACTGCATAAGCAATGTGAACACAGACGTAAATTAACCCACACTAATAATAACGGGCGACGAGGGTCCCTTTCTTTGTTTTTGTTCTCAAGGCAAGACTTGCTGGGGGTTTCTGATCTTCATCAGTACGTACCTCGTGATAGTGTTGGCTCCCGCTGGCTCCCGTCTGGTCCCCGTTTGTGCCGTTACAGTACGGAGTAGGTAAGTTACCTGCCGTTGAGATACAATGGTTGGAGGGACGGAAAAGGTAAATATTGACATGCGCCGATCGAATTGAAAAGAAGCCTCAGTGTCGATCAGTATCTTGAGAGAAGTAATAAACAAAACAAAAAGTGATGAGGCACACCCGAAGGAATATTTTAGAGAATACCAACGTCACGGGTCTCCAATTAAAGACCATGACTATTTTAGTACGTACTATACCCCAACAACCATGTCCTCCTGATGGCACAGCAACATTAACCTCCATCATATCACAAAACACGCAATCCAGTGTTTACATTTCTTCCCCTAGCTCAGCAATGACGCCCATGGCCGTTTTTTAAGGGCCAAAGGTCCATCTTTAATTGCAAGGATCTCGAAGTTCGTGTCACTTTATTAACACGGCGGTTCTGGGTCTATGCTCAAAATGATACTTGACACAAGATTACTATGTCTTGCCATAGAGTAAATCAAGCCAAGTTTGCCATCGAGATGTCTCATTTTCCTCCCAAAGCCACGCTTGGCTGTGCGTAAGGATAGATGCGCGTCTGATAAATTGTTTTACAGCTTTGCAACAGTCAACCTAAACAGACAATGCCGTCCTCCCCATCATCGACTGGTATTTAAATCCTGTATCTACCCTTTAACGCCGTTGAATGCCTCATTTCGTGATTTAGTTTTCTGTCATCCTGAGACAGTTGTCCACTCCAGGCCCTCTGTTTCTGTAGCTAGTGTGCCTGAAACGTAACGTCAAGCCATTCCTCCGGGTTTTGTGGCTAGAGCAACTCCATACAACCATCATCTTAACGATTTAAATCTTTTGATACAACCGGATAAAGTGGCAATCGCGTATCGTTGCACTTTTCATTAATCGATCCATTGTGACTTCGGTGATGAAACTAGCAGCCCGCTTCAAGCGGTGATAGCAGGCGATGCAGACTGTCCAGGATCACCAGCAGCATTTCGTGCAGACTCCATGAAAGTTGGCCGATATTTGGTCAAATACTTGCCTGCCATAGGTCTTGATTCTTCAACTGGTGACGGGTCAGCAACTATCCTGAGACGAGGTTCCAATTCGACTTACATTCGGTCCAGATATCTTGCACCGTGTCCAGTGCAATCTCTTTGACAGGTGGCCGCATCATGACCAAGTATAGAAGGCTTGTCAAAGCTAGCTGAACAACGCTGGGGTCGCGACACATGTGCTTCACGCGCGACAGGAGGTTCTTGTTTAGCTCGGGTATTTCACTCAAGAATCGCGTCAACACTTTGTCCTGAGGGTGCAGATATGGCAAAAATCCATCAATCAAACGCAAGCAACACTTTTCGTAGTACAATGGTCGATCGCCGCCCTTTTTCTGTTGTAGTTTGTCGTTGTACCACTCTTCACAGAGCCATGAGACCGCCACATCAATATGCCTTCGGAAGTCCTCCATCACATAGGAATATAAAACGTCGCGAATATTGTTGCTGAGAGACTGGGGTGCTGATGAGCTACCCTCCTCTTTGATGGAGGTTTCCTCGAGACCGGCCACAGAGCGCGTTGCTAGTCGTGCCAGTATTGTCATCCAAGAATCCCGATTACCAGAACTAGCTGCTAATCTGCTGAAGCCAGCCTTGCTCCTCTTGGCCGGGTCTTCTAGTGACTTCATCATCTCAATTACCCGGGTGACTGTTCCGTTGCCTGCTGTCAGTGCCGTTTCTGGGGTCAGAGCACTAGGCTGATGAAGGTGGAATGATTTCAGTGCAAGGCCATCGTCCAATACCGGTGCATCATGCATGGGTGAGCTATCTAGCTTGTTGAGAATCTGTTCTGTGTCCTCAGCCTGGTAGAAATCAGGCTCATAGTCATCATCGTCTTCATCTACGCCCAACGGGGCGGTGTTGGGGTTTAACTCTGGAGCCGGAGCATTGGCTAGGGCGTCGAGACGGCCGCGAATACCATCAACCGCTTTAGATAATACCTGGGGGTCAAGTCTCGACAGCGTGGTGACAGCGATCCTGGCGACTAAAGGAGCGGGAACTTGCGAGATATCGAAATTCTTAAGAGCAGTATTGTCGATGAGTGTGAAAACGTCTGCTAGGCTGTGGGGGCCAGGGCCTAGCGGTGGTATTTGAATTTGTGCTGGGGATAATCGCTGTCGTTTGGAGTCATTGGCGTCTTGTGGTGCTGACTCGAGGGGGCGTTTCCGTCCAGAATCGTCAAAAAATTCTGCCATAATCTGCATCATGCGTTCTACGTGCTGCTGTATCCTATGAGTCATTGGATTGTTGGGATCTCGCTTCATAAGATGGATCAGCAACATTCGAGTTGTTTTCTCCATAGATCTAATCATGACGCGGGTCTTGGGGGTTAGAGGAGAGTTGGCGAGCTTGAGGGGATTGAAGTTGAGAAGAGCATTGATGATCCTGTTCGAGGTTCCTGGTCGTGTCCTCACGAGGATAGACATGCAGTTCAACGTTGCATCTACGAGCAGAGCATCGCTGCAGTTTCGCGTAGAGTTAGTTACACGGGCATTACAGTCAAAAGCGACCCTCTTACCTGCTCTCCTGCAGAGTTGCCAACATTCGGTCCAGGAGTCCAGACGCTTCAGCCTCCATGTTCCGAGGATCAAGTGACTGATGATTTGGGGGGACTTTATCCAGCGAGACATCTAGAGTACCACCATACTGTTTCAATATGTTAGCGACATCACATTTAACTAGATCACCGACTCATACTCGTAGCTCAGAACCTGTCGCTGCTGTCTGTGCCAGAACTACACGTTGCGCGAACTTGATGCAACAGATCCTCACGGTAGGGCTAGCATTGTCCCATATCCTTAGAACCTTTTGTTTCACAGCTACCATTCTTTCCCAAGTGATTGTGTCGTATCCGTTGTTGATGCTATATAATCATATTAGCTAAATCTTGCATCTCGCAGGGCAGTCTCATCATACATCCATCTCATCGCCAAGGGATAGATACTGGCAACGCATTGGATCACACTTCGCAGAACTTGAGGATCTTCACGCTCATTCTCGAGCATAGACTCCAATGTTGGTAAAACATAAGGTTGCATTGTCTCCTTTTCTCCATTTGGTAGAGCGGGCGTCGAAAAAGCTTCAGCTAGAAATTCGGCGCCCCATCTTCGCAGCTCGAGGGCTGCACTTGGTCCGATGATGGGTAGTATTCCCTTGACAACACTGGGGTAATATTTGACATCTCCCAAAACCAACTTTCGTGCATCATCAAGCTGCCGGATCTGGTCCGACACTGAAAGATTCGCTGCCATAATTTATTGGTCGGATTCTCGGTCGCGGCGGTAGGTGTCGGCGGATGATAAAATTATAAGCTGCCTGTAAGTGTGCGATGAAGTGGTTTTCGTAGATAAAGGTGCCGATGCGGCTCTTGAACCGTGGTCGCGCGACTAGGCTAATGCTTTGTAGCTGTGCATGCTTTGCATCAACCGCTCAACTTTATCAAAGGATCGGGAGTCGCGCGTACCGTGGCGTCGTCATACACGTCCGGGATTCGTTCCGCGCTGTCGTTGTCGTTGTCGTTGTCGCTGTTAGGGTTGATATATCTCAGACCTGAATCTTTGACATGGCGACGCGAAAGCAAAGAATATGGAACGTGGAAACGGAAACAGACCCTTGCAAGCAAGCAAGCTCCACAAAGAACCTGGAACTAAGCTAAGGAAAGTTCAATAGACGTCACGGCCATCTCCATCCGGCCGATGTTTAGCCGCAAATATTCTTCCTACCTCAGTACAAAGGCGCATCGACATTCACTCGAAGTACATTCGAGATAGAACCATATCTCGCAGCATTAAGCAATTGGCCCTCCTCAATTGCATTGTGACCTGGCTCAGGATAACTCTTATAATAATTGACAACTCGACAATCCAAAATGCCTACCAGGTTTGTTTATTGAATAATAGTCAATGGAGTGGGCTGATCATGACTCCGAAACAGCCCGCACTCAACATACTACGATCGCCGTCTGCGACAGGGCCCTGCGCTTGTACGAGCACGACGGCCCTATCTTGTCAAAAATGCCGTGACAGGCCTAGGTCTCTTGGCTGTCGTTGGAAGCATCTGTACGCAGAGAGAGAGAGCTCTTGTGTGATTGGCATCCTCAGCTAACGTGGTCTAGATTGGTATACGCTTAACGCCGTTGGTCAAGACAATTTCGAAGATGTCAAGGTCCCAGATGCGCCCGCGAAGCCATCTGCATCCAAGTAGACAGTTCACCTAAGTGGCCCGGCCACATGTACGATTAAGCGCTGGAATTTCGACACGGGTGCAAGTTGAATGAGAGGGCAAAAAGCAGCGTTGCTATTCATAAGACCTACAGAGCAAAACGCTCATAAAACTCCCCATCCTTTCATGTATAACAGGTTTGCCAGCTATTCTGTGCAGGGTGTGTATAAGTCTAATGAAGACCTTTGTACAGTGACTCTCAAGCAACCGGCTATCCACTACCTACAAAGTAGATGCCTTTCGCTCGACTGATGGCAGTAGACAGATATATACTAGCTGCCGCAGACGAATGCAATATTCTAATGTCGCTCAAGTCCAAATAAAAAGAAAAAGACAGCCCGTCCGCGGCGGCCTGAACCGATCACCTCCCCTGGGTATCACAAAATCCGAGTACAAAAGCAAGATGCCCCATTGTTTTGCCAATTCAGTCCTATCCGAAGGATATGTTCAACCACAAATCCTACACACTCAACGTCTATGTAGCTGCTGCTTTTGTACCGCGGTTGACGCCGGGCAGATTGTTGCCGACCCGTTTGGCTTGGTGAGCCGGGCTAAGTAACGTTCTTGTCAATTCTGGAGACTCCGATAGTCGTGCCGAGAGTGAAGGAGACTGCGTGATTTGGGCGCCAGGAGGCACAGAAGCTTGGTGCGCACCGCGGCTGGTCATATCGTCTGGAGTTGCCTCCGTTGGAGCAGCTGTAGGGTGCATCTTGTGAAGTAAGTGATTTGGATTGGCCCACGGCGTCTCTCGAAGGAATTGTTCACCAGCGGGTCCGAGACGATCAAATGGCTGAGCATAGTATTCCTCGCGTCGTTGGTTTACTGGCTTTTGTCGTGATCGCTTGGCTCGCTTACGATAGTCAGCTCAGTGCTCTGGGAGCTGACCCGCGTTATCAACGTACCTCAATGGCAGCTATATCATCTTCTAGTTCCGACGGTGTCGCCCCGCTCATCTCGGGGCCTGCGGGGAATCCTTCGTATTTTGCAATCGTAGCTAGTGCTGAGACCTCGGTGTTGTAGGCGATCGCATTTCTCACACGTTGTGCGGGATCCTTGGGGTAGAGCAAGCCGCAGTCCTGCAAGCTGTGTGCGCTTCGCCTTGCCGTTTGGATGTCGTACCACTCTTGGTTAAGTGCTTCTAGGGTCCTTTCTCTCTTCTCACGAACCGCTTGGTAGTACTGCCCCCATATTTGGGCTCGCTGGGCAACGGATCGTCGTTCGTGAGCCTTGAGGCGATATTCGTGTTCATTGTTTATTTCGCGTAGTTTTTGTTCTAGTCGGTCATCCAAACACTGCTTCATGTTTAGGTACTCGGGATGTGTCGGTTCGCTGGCAAGGAGTGACTGTTCTTCCTCTTCCAGTCGTTCAAGTCGGTCTTTGTAGAGCCTAGACAAGACATCAGCGGGTATATGCTTACTTTCACGATATAACGTACCTGTCACGAAACACCCCAAACATTTCCTCGATAACAGTCCAATCCTTGAAAGCGGCTTGTTTTCGTTCCACTGTGATAAAATAAGTAAGATGACCTGGATCATGAGTAAATTTGTTCTTACACTCTTCATCATGTGCAGTAGCTGAGTCGACTTCTTCGTCCGCATCTGCATCAGCTTCATCGTGGTGATCCACGTCTGTTCCCCTGGCGCTGTCGCGCGCGCCATCATGACTTCCGCTGTCAGTGTCCGGATCAAGATCAGCAACAGCTGCAGCTGCTTTTCGTTTGGATCCGCGGGTATTCTTTTTTACGGCGCGCGAAAGACGCTCTGCCAGATCAGTCTCTCTGTTGGTAGATCTCTTTTGCGGAGAAGCATCAGTGTCTTCAGCAGGTGTATGTGTGCCGGTGCTTTCATGTGCAGGGGTGGGCCCATCTTCTTGCAGAATAGTCTCTTCGGGCTGCTGTGGGGTCTTCGCATCAGTCGCATGCTCTGAACTTGCTCGTTTTCTAAGCGGCTGTTCGGTTTCTGATTGATCGGCGGCGGGTGAACGCTTCCGCTTCCGCTCTTGGGCGTCATTTTTGTGCTCGTCTTCCTCTCCTGTATTGTGTGCAATAGCATGTTTTGTTGGCGAATCTTCACCGATTGTGGGGGAGCCAGTAGAAGCATCGTCGTCGTCTATTGCAGATTCGTCCTCGTCGTCGTTGTGCAGATTGGCAGTCCTGCGTAGCTTGCTGGGAGTGTGTTCGTAGACTTGGCCCTCATTGAATTGGTCCACCACAACGTCTCGTTGCCTCTGGTGCTTTGGTGTATCATATAGTCGCTCAGTTTCAGCTTCTGTGACGTTGCCATCCGAGGGTACGTCGGAGTGGGCGTCAGAGAGAACGCTGTCCGAGTCGGAGGTAGGTGGTGGCTTCTTTCGAGGGCTGCGCCTGACGCTATCTTCGTCATTATGATCGAGATTCATATGCTCAATGTCTTCGTCGTTGTCGTCTTTCGTATCAACCTCACTGAGGGGGCTGGAGATGTTGCTGTCCTCATGATCGGCAACTCCAAGCGCCGGTGAGAGAGGCGGAGGTGCGGAAGCAGTGGCAGCCATGGCTGAAAAAGGACGCGATTACGTGTCTATATAATGACTCGATGAGACTATTGTGTTTTCTCGTATCGTTGGGCGGGAAACAGTGCTTTGGTCGATCGCAAGGTCGTGGGAGCGCGCCCGTGGTGACGGGTGACGAGGAATGGTCGCTAGACAATCGAGGACGCAAGATCTTGGAGTGGGAGCGTAAGAAGGTGAGTGTGAGCTAAGAAACAACCGATTGGGTCGATCTCTGTCCGGCATGAGAGATTCCAAAGAGGAATTTGAGGTAAGGAAGAGCTAGGAAACTTGTATCCGACAAGTTGGGCTGGTGGAGGGGAACAGAGAGTAGAGAGAGGGAATGGGACGGGTGCGGTGCGGCCCCGGTTTGCGCTGGCTGCCCTGGGCGTCTCTGGACTTGGGGCGAGCGCCGAAGCGGCCCTGCTGAGAGAATGACGGGGCCCGTAAAAAGGCGGTCCTTGACGGCAGAAATGCTCACTGTCAGTGCCACGAGAGCTTATCGATTGGCTAAGTTTATCGAACCAATGACCATATCCCGGGCAATCTGATTGTGGGTCTTCCGTACTGAACCTGGGACTTTTTTCTAGCCATGTCTTTTTCGTCGCAGGTCAAAAAGAGTACACAAGAGTCGACAACTTTTCCAATTCAGCACAAACAGTACTGAATCTGACACAATGGCAAAACGGTAAGTTGCCGATCGTCAATGCCTTTACGGATAAAGATCTAACGAAAAGCAGTTCAAAGGGCCTGACAGCTTCTTCCAAGGCGGTGGACCCCACCCTCGACGCTCTTTTTGCGTCCAGTGTAAGTTTTGCGACATCTAGCCATTTGACTTGATCCATACTCATCATTTGCAGGCTGGTCCTGTCCAGGCTCCCGTCAAGTCAAGATACTCGACGTTGGTGGAACAAAAGGTTCGGGAACCTCCCAAGCCAAGGGTGCAGCTCGAAGAACAAGACGCCGACGATGAGGTCCTCTCTGAGATTAGCGAGGAGCTGAGCTTCGAAGAAGATGGCCCCTCAGATGAGGAAGAGGAAGGATCTGGCGCTTCGGAGCCAGAGGGAGAGCGTGAAGACGAGCAAGAGGAAGAATCTTCAGACGAGCCCATGAAGGATGCGCCAGTGGAGCTCGCCGACATTATTGATGCGACAGAAGACAAGTCAAACAAGGAACGGAAACGAAAGAGAAAAAACGAGAACGACGATCTGGAGGGCAAATACCTGGACAAACTTGTTGCGGAGGAGGAAGCTGAGCGCGCCGGCAAGCGACAAAAGAACGATGCTCTGAATAAGACCGAAAAGGCCGTCGCGGAGGATGAGGATGCCGGCAACGACATTGACATTCCCGTCCATGAGACCCTCGCCAAGGACAACAAATCGTCAGACCTTGAGAAGGCAGCGCGAACAGTCTTCCTCGCCAACGTGTCCACAGAAGCAATCAATTCCAAGACCGCCAAGAAGACCCTCATGGCCCATCTGTCATCCATTCTGGATAAAGATGCCACTCCTCCGCAAACTATCGAGTCACTGCGTTTCCGTTCTGTTGCTTTCGCAGGTGGCTCTCTCCCTAAGCGAGCAGCTTACATTACTAAGAGCCTGATGGACGCGACGACCAAGTCCGCCAATGCATATGTCGTGTACTCAACCTCGGCGGCTGCTCGCAAGGCTGCCGCAGAACTCAATGGTACCCAGGTCCTTGAAAGGCACCTGAGAGTCGACAGTGTCGCTCACCCCAGTCCCACGGATCATCGCCGATGTGTGTTTGTTGGCAACCTCGGGTTTGTTGACGATGAGACCGTCTTGAACACCAACGCGGATGGTGACACTACGGAGAAGAAGAAGAATAAGACCCCATCCGATGTCGAAGAAGGTCTTTGGCGAACTTTTAGCACTCAGGGCAAGGTTGAAAACGTCCGAGTAGTTCGAGATTCCAAGACTCGTGTAGGCAAGGGTTTCGCATATGTGCAATTTTATGTAAGTCCACGGTTGTCTTGCTTACTTCGATCCGATCAGCTGCTAACATTATTTTCCAGGATGGCAACGACGTCGAGGCAGCCTTACTCCTTGATGGCAAGAAATTTCCTCCCATGTTACCGCGTAAGTTGCGAGTGACTCGAGCCAAGGATCCTCGCAAGACAGCTCTCGCCCAAGAGCGAGCCAGGGGCAAGAACATCGTTCCTAATGGCGCCGCCAAGAGCACAAAATACAAGCACAAGGCTACACCTGAGGAGCAGTCCATGGCTGGACGCACAAGCAAGCTTCTCGGCCGCTCGGCCGCCGTGCAGCAACGCCACAAGAAGCGCCCCTCAACACAGGGTGCTTCCGAGGATGCTCAGAACATTCCGTCTAGTATCAAGGGACCCGAACAGTTCGTTTTCGAAGGCCGCCGTGCTTCAGCTAAGGACGGCACACCCAAAGATCTTAAACTTGGTAAGAAGGGCAAGGGCAAGGGCAGATCCGGCAGGCCCCAAAACCGAGGCGCAAGGAGAGCTGCCGAGTGGAAGAAGAAGAGCTGAGCGTTTTATGGTGAATAGCACTCATATCGCTGGTGGTTGACATATGAGATATGTGCTCTTTTCATACGTGAGATGAGGACGAGGATGGTGTTGTTAAAAAGAGGGCCCCACGCCCCGGAAAGTTTGCGAGTGATTTTTCGGCCTTGGCTGCCCTGGCAAGTTCTGGCCGCTTAGATGAGAGACAAAGGTACTTGTATACTTATCGGGGTGATGTTGAAAAGTTCATAGAGTTGTACAGAGTTCACCAGTATATAAAGCACTAATTTTGGCTGATGTATTTAATGCTTCCGTACTTTTGTGGTTTTGTGTCAAGATTCAGAATTCTAAGACGGAATCTTACTACAAATCATGGTTACATCACGACGACTTCGTTGGAGCTAGCTCAGTACGTTGGTGTGGTATAGTTAGTAATTCTCATATCAACGACATAACACGAGGCCGTGGGCAAAACTATTTTAATGAAAATGGATATATCATCAATTTTACGTGCCTGCTAACAAAGGCACCAAGCTTGCGTCGAGGGATAGTCTCGTCTATCAGGGCCTGGCACCAACATTCAAGACCATGTACTAACGGGGTTCCCCGAGCCAAACTCTGGCGCTTGGTGACCAACACATCTTTACCCCCATATGTGTGCCACCTCAAAAATCTCGGGAATCTTAAACAACTTCCTCCACAACTCTTTTCTGTACATTGCTTCGCGGGCGTGAGCCCTGTCCGAGCCATCGCTTAAAACATGTCGTCAAAGAAGTCGAAAGAGATTACATAAACTCGTCTTGTTCGATCGTCTAGTACTCGAGCTCCTCCTCAGGCTCGAAGGAGTCGGCAGCGACCTCCTCGTAATCCTTCTCCAGAGCAGCGAGATCCTCTCGGGCCTCGGTGAACTCGCCTTCCTCCATACCCTCACCAACGTACCAGTGGACGAAAGCACGCTTGCTGTGCATGAGGTCGAACTTGTAGTCGAGCCGGGACCAAGCCTCAGCGATGGCGGTGGTGTTGGAAAGCATAGAGACGGATCGCTTGACGGGGGCAAGACCTCCAGCCTCAGGAGCGGCGGGGACAGCCATGGGCTTCTGGTAGTTGATGCCGAGCTTGAAACCAGTGGGACACCACTCGACCAAGTTGAATGAGGCCTTGGCCTTGAGGGCAGCGATGGCGGCGTTACAGTCGCGGGGAACGACATCACCGCGGTACAGAAGAGCGACAGCCATGTACTTGCCGTTTCGGGGATCACAGACAACCATCTGGTTGTTGGGCTCGAAGCCTGCGGGGAGTCAGTATCTTTGAGGATGCGCCTATAACATGAGCAGGACTTACACTGGAAGGTAAGCTCCTGCACCTTGAAGCTCTCGTGCTCACTCTTGGCAGAGGAGATGACAGGGGCGTAGCTGATGAGAGGGTAGTGAATTCGAGGGTAGGGAACCAAGTTGGTCTGGAACTCGTTGAGATCGACGTTGAGGGCACCGTCAAATCGGAGAGAGGATGTGATGGAGCTGACAACCTGGGCAATGAGGCGGTTCAGGTGCTCGTACGAGGGTCGAGGAATATCGAGGTTGCGACGGCAGATGTCGTAAACAGCCTCGTTATCGACGAGGAAAGTACAGTCAGAGTTCTCAATAGTGCTGTGTGTAGAGAGAACAGCGTTGTAAGGCTCAACGACGGCAGTCGAGGTTCGGGGAGCAGGGTAGACGGCGAACTCGAGCTTGGACTTCTTGCCGTACTCGGTAGAGAGACGCTCGAGGAGAAGAGCACCGAAACCAGAACCGGTACCACCACCGAAGGAGTGGAAGATCAGGAAACCCTGAAGAGACTGGCAGTTGTCTGAATTATGCGGTTAGCGTTGAGTGCAAAGTACAGAGGTGTTGAAAGAGCTCACCGGCGACGCGACGAATGCGGTCAATGACATTGTCAACCATCTCCTTGCCAATGGTGTAGTGACCACGAGCATAGTTGTTGGCGGCATCCTCCTTGCCGCTGATCAACAACTCGGGGTGGAAAAGGTTACGGTATTCGCCAGTTCGGATCTCGTCAATAGGAGAGGGGTCAAGATCGACGAAGAGAGATCGAGGAACATGCTTGCCGCTGCTGGTCTCAGTGAAGAAAGTCTCGAAAGAGCCAGGGTCACCAATATCGGGAGCATTGGGGTCGGGGCGACCATCGGGGCCGAGACCGTGCTCGAGAAGGTAGCTATTCAGAGGCCAGTCAGCTTCAATTTCGTGACGGTGGCGTTATTTGACAATCAAGGGAGACAACGTACAGCTCCCAAGCAGAGTTACCGAGCTGGGTACCAGCCTGGCCCAGGTGGAGGTGAAGAATCTGGATAGCAGAGAATCAGCATCGCGAGGTCGGATAGCAGCTTCAACGGATAATAAGGGGGCGCCCCAGCTGCACAGCTCCAGACACCAAGTGGAACACACAAAGGGTATCTCGAGCAGAGCGAAGCAATGCACTGCAGCGGAGAGACGGGCTGCAGCATAATTGTAGACATACCTCGCCCTTCATTTTGTCTGGATGAAGCTAAAGAAGCTACGACGAGAGGTTGAAGTCGGGGGAGGAAAAAGACGGGGAGAGAAATACTGTACGCGCGCAGCGCTTGAAGGGGGAAGGGGAAGAAGGGGCCTGAGGTGGTGATGGTTTTCGGGGTGGGTGTTTGGAGTTCCAATCTGTGGGTGCGCTGGTGCAGTGGGACATCCAATTGGTGGCGGGGTCGTCAACAAACATTGCTAGGCCCGCCAGAGCTATCAGGAGGTACATGTGCAACAGGCAGATTTTGGCAGTGCCAGCTCGTACCTGAGGTGCCTCTCACCGCCAATTGACAGGGAAGCCTGGGGACCCTTGACAGAGGGAGAACTGCGCTTGCAAGGGGCATTCAGGTGGGATCTGCTCACCCGGGAATGGTTTGTTGGCATTAGATTCAGTGATAGGTCAGACAGTGAGTTGATGTGTAAGGTACCTATTGAACAGCTGCAGTGTATTGACTCTCAAGGCTTTCATCTAGCATCTCTATTGTCACTTACAACAGTATCCGTAGCCGTTTAGCTTTTAGCTACAGAATTGCGACATGTCGATTCTAATTGGAGAGTGGGGGAGAACATTGAACTGAAAACACTTAGCTGTCCGTGCCTGTATTTCAATGTAACTATATCTAGATCTTCTTCCTTACCTCTTTACAGCTACCATTGCATATAGAGTCGCCGCTCGTGAGCTTTTCATGTTTCCTGCCTTGTCCGATCTGGTCACAACTTCAATGGCTTCTAGCCGAGGCGTTTATTAATTTCGGTGCCTGAAATCATTGCTCCAGGCTACCAGATATAGGAATGTGGCAAGGCACCAGGATATCAAGCTCGGGGCGGAATTTTCAGTGATACCGAAGAATTTATACAGGTGACTAAAGCTACCAATACAATGAGACTCCCTGACTGTAGACAACGCCCTAGGAGAGGAGGAGTACATATCGCCAGAGCATTGGTTCTCATCCAATGTTTCGGGCAAAGCCTATTAAAGCACCCATGTGCCAATACTCCTTGACTCCGGAAGTCCTGTTCGTGAGTGGTGAGCTATAGAACTATCCTTAAATCGACGGCCCTCTGGAAGTAAAAAAAACCGGGACGTGTATTTTAAAAGTAAGAAATATATGTAACTGAATTCAGGATAAATTTACTTTCAGTAATCTTTGTCACTTGAGATAGAGGTTCTCTGGGCTTTCTTGCCTCCCTTATCCTGAGAACATTCAATAGCCAGTGGATATGAATGTCCTCGTTTTGTTCGTGCGATGGCGCTGCCACTCAAGAGATTAAAGCTACGACCAAGCCTCTTATATCAATATCGTTTGGCAATGGCTCTGCCATCGTTTAACCATGTATATGAACCCATTAGGTACTGATGTAGGCGCTACCCTATCCTGAGAATATTCAATAGTCGGAATAGACAGTGATACAAGGGGTAAGAACGCCGATAAGAGATATTCTTGTATCTCATGGAGATGACAACTTCGCTCGACGTATGATACACAAAAAACCCCAAAGGACTCATGGTAACGAGCACTAAAGGCATTGGCTTTACAGACATATTGCCCCTGAAAGGTATCCAACATCATCTACGTCTCAGAGGCTGCCAAACACTCTTGGGAGCAAATCTTGGGATCATCCGTGCCGTAACTTCGACCGATCTGCTTCAGCAAAACACGCCTAAGCAGAAGAACTCACTGGAGACCCATTGCTTGAATTCAGCATTCTCGTGTTGCTGTCTCGAGCTTGTTGGGAAGGACAACCCAGAGCTGGTATATGACTGAAATAGCCAGAGAAGAGGGAATTACAAATATTGATCTAAACTGGAAGCTAGATAGCTAGCAATGGAATAGGCAACAGAGTACACTGACAGAAAATGAAATGCTCATCTTTCACGATGAAAATGCCTAAGGCTTCACTCCCTCAATATATGTTTCCCTACCCGATTTGCCAGAACCTTCCTGGCTCAAACCACGGTCATGCTCGCGCTCTCTCCAAGCCCTCAGCATTTCTTGGTTAACCTTCTTGTAATGACGGGAGCCATGCGAAAACCACAGGAGGGCAGAGAGTAATACAGCACCCAAGAACACGGCCCAATTATAGTTCAGCGTCGCTCCAGTCCAATTGGGCTGAGGGGGAAGCATTCCATTATCGTCATATAGACGACCGTCAAGAAACCCAAGACATGAACAGGTTTGCTAAGTCGGCCCATATTCCACGGGCCCGGAACCCATCGTCCATTGTCGAAGACTCTGAATATCATGGGTAGTGCGTACAATACCATGACCGCAATGACAGCAAGCGAGCAGATGGTCTCGGAAGCAATAGGAGAAAATCCCAGACATAGCATAGGCATGCCGCCAACCGTGAGAAATATCGCTGTATAAATTGGCATATTGCTCGGGGGTGAGACGTATGAGAGTTTATCGTTGAAGAGCATCCCCCCATCTCGTGCAAAGGCAACTGTCTGACAAGACATCATGACCAAAGCGGCCGCGCCACCGATGGAAGTGTTTAGGAAGATGATTAGCAGGAAAGCTCCCGCGGCCTTGAGACCCCAGCGCTCTATTAAGAGAGTAAACGCAGCGTAGCCGCTAAAAGGAGCCGGTTAGTGTTTGCACATATGGGTTTGGTCTCGTGCCACCAGGCAGAACACGGTACCAGTTTACTGGTGAAATGAAAGACTTACGTAGGGTCAGGTGCTGCTGCTTCCATGTCGGTAATACAGAAAGCCAACAAGATGCAAAATAGCATACCCATGTCTGCTTGTAGACAATACGTGTTGATGATGGAGCGAGGTGCAACTATTCGTGCATTGTGAGTCTCCTCTGCCACGGCTGATGGTGCATTCCAACCAGTAATGACCCATACGGCACAAAAGAAGGTGAACGGAACAGAAACGGGCTTGTCCCAGTCACTGTAATTGGTGTAGTCTCCAAAGACGGTAGCGGCAGAAGTAAAAGGAATACCCTGGGTCTTTTGGGCGGCGGGAAGTCCAATGACACAACAGACCGAGGAGACGAGAACAAGGGTTTCTGTCACTCTAGGTCAATCAAAATGATAATGCATGAGATAAAATGACACGGGTTTGGAAGCGTACCCGAGGCAATGAAAACAGGGCTGGCTCTATCCATCCTAATAGATGCCGTGAAAAACCATGCAGCGCAGGTAGCTATGGCGACCGCAAAGATGATAGGATTGGTTGGTACCCAGCCGGTGAAGAGGCCGATGATGGTGCAGATTGAGCTAGATGATGCCCAAGCAAAACTGGCAATGCTTGTGAGGGCACTCATGATGTTGGCCATGCCTGCGATGAAAGACAGAGGACGGGATATCGACGGAGGTGCGAGTGCAGCTGTCCACCAATAATTGGCACCATTGACTGGCATCGATGAACAGAACTCTGCGGTAGTGAGAGCCCACGGGAGGAAAAGGAATGAAGGGATAAACCAGCCCCTGAATATTTATGGTCAGCGCAGAGTCCTCATTGTCCGAGTTGCAGAATAGTTTACATCAGCGATGTTCATACCAAGTTAGTCACCAATAGCCGCCATAGTTGATCTGATAAGAGACAGCGATGAAGATGCCGCACATGGGTCTATGCCTATTATTAGTCTTCAGTGGATACTGGGAACAGGCCTTGGCCGTGAGCATCTCGAGTATGGAGTAGAGGTAACTTGGTGACTGACGAGGCCATAGCCATTGTGAGTGACATGGCGCCCAGAGAACGAAAGACTCTGGCGTATGAGAGGCTGTAACCAAAATCGTGAACAACTGCATCTTCAGCAAAGTTGGACGTGATGGAGTTGCGAGGATCCATCTTCTTGTCGGCATCAGGGTCTCTATCAAGTATAGATGCCATGTTGAGTTATCAGCTTTCAATTCAAGTTGAAAGTGTTGAAGATTTGTCCAAGGTGAAGAAAGGCAATAGAGACATATGATAGAATAGAGAAAGACCCGGGAGGAGTTTGTCCCTGTGATCAGAGAACAAGCTTCCCAAGTGCCATTGAAGATATATATCATCTAAGTTGGAGACGACAAGATCAAGAACAGTGTTAACCAATCGCAGCAGATAGGCATACCCCAGATAGAGTTATCTTTCAGGTATCAACTAACCTTGGTTTAGCTGTATTTGATCGCGGGGTAATCATTCATTGGATCCATTAGCAGATAGCCTAGATAGCTAGCTTCAACTGAGATATGCGCTAGTCCTGATCGTTGAGAACAAGATACGCATAAATAGGCCGTCAGATGGTTTTTGGTAGCCCCTCTGCGCATCGTTCACTAGTCTACGAAGTATCCATCAGAATCTCGGCATCGGTTTGCGGCACGATATCACCACCTTGTAGTTAGCCATCCAGATGGAAGACGACTATCTATTGACAACAGTACAATATCATTCGCAACTGCTCAACAATAATACTGTCTCAGGGGCTCAATATCATTTCTCTCAGCACCTTGATTCACCGATCACTTCCGGGGTAGTTCAGACCAACCCGAACTCATGCAGTCACCTACTGGCTATCTGGCGTCTCTGCCAGTTGATAATCCGACTAAGTCCTTCTGGCAGAGCGAACCAGACCCAATGATCAGTAACTACCATTCGTAAGCAGTAGCCTATGAATAGCCCTTACAAGCTTTACAATCTTTGGGGCTTGGTTTTACTAGTGAGGAGATGTGAAAGATTTATGCTTAAATCAACACCGAACTGACTGGAATCATAACTGAAGTGCTGAATTTCCCCCCTCTGCTGATGTTGTTATCATCGGCTCCGGGTTGTCTGGTGCTTTCATCGCCCACCAGTTGCTCGGTTCCAACTCACCAAACAGACCAAAGTCTGTAGTCATGTTGGAAGCCCGCAACGCAGCGAGTGGTGCTACTGGGAGAAATGGTGAGTGATAGACGTCACACCGATCAACGAATTATCACCGTGTGGTACTTACCTTTCCTCTGCTTAGGCGGCCATATAAAGCCCGATTGTTATCGTGGCTTCACATCGTACTCAATCTTACATGGTACTGATGTTGCAAAAGCTCAGTGCGAATTTGAAGCCGTCAACTATCAAGAAACCGCGAAATTCATCCAGGAGAATAATCTAGCTGCGGAAGTTGATCTGGTGCAGTATCGCTCAGCCGATGTATACCTGACCCCAGAGTCCTGGAAAATCGGGTTGGCATCGTACAATGGCTTCAAAGAATCTGGCGGCGATGTCTCCGATATCAATGTACTCAGCAAGGCAGAAGCTGAGGAGTCTCTACGGGTCAAGGGTTGCTCTGGAGCAATCACTTTCCCAGCTGCCAGTCTGTGGCCATATAAACTCGCAATTGCTGTTTTACGCAAGGGGCTCAACTTGGGACTATGTCTTCACACCAATACCCCTGTCACAAGTGTATCTCACGACATCTCAGGACCTTGGAAGGTCTCAACACCCAGAGGGTTTGTGATGGCAAATAAGGTCATACATGCAACCAACGGCTATGCTTCGTACCTCCTGCCTGAGCTTGATGGGCGAATTATCCCCCTCAAGGGTCATGTTTCTGCCATCACTCCCCCACTGGCTTATATGGACCAGCCTCTAACGACATCTTTTGCTTTCATATCCAATGACGACTACGACTATGTCATCCAAAGACCAGGTCCTGAAAAGTACCTGATTTGGGGCGGTGGCGAGGTTGCTCATCCCAAGGGTCTCTCAGGCGGCTTCGGTGACTGCGATGACCGTCATATCGTGTCTGAAGTCGAGTCCTACATTTTGAATGCACCAGTTGAAATATTCAGAGACTGGGAAGAGTCCAGGGCATCTTTTGGAACTAGCTCTGAAGGTGCCGTGGCATTCTCCTGGAGTGGCATCATGGGCCTGAGCAAGGATCTTCTTCCGTTTTTGGGGGAACTTCCAAGCAAGCCTGGTCAATATCTGGCTGGCGGATATCACGGACATGGTAGGTCTAGTGGTCGAGTAACTGAAAAGACTTCTTTGCTAATGAAGGTAATTTAGGGATGGCGCGCATCTTTCTGAGTTGCAAGGCTTTTTGTGAGAAGTTCCTTGGTGAACCAACTGACCTCCGAGTTCCTACTACTTATTTCGATCTGGCCTCACGACTTAAGGACCCAATAGACCTCGAGATCATGGATAACGTAGCATAGTTAGCATGAAGTTCAAGATAGACTCTCAAGAAACTGGAGGTATTTTGATAGAGTTTGCGAGGCTGTAGACCTAATGAATAACCATACATGGTGCTTTTTCAATGATAAAAACATCTTCCTTTGCCTCCAATATCGCCTAAACTTCTATCTAAAGGGCAAAATCATGAGGGAAGGCTTCTTTGAGAACTTTCTGAATCTAGCAGCAACAATGCATGTGCAATTGCGAAGCAATGCTTAAGTTTGCCTGTCATTGTAATACTTCAAAGGCGGCAAAAAAAAATTAAAATTGATCTGAACTCCTCAATGAACTTTTGAAACGCCGTCAGAAAACGCTGAACGTGATCCTCTGTGTGGCACATATTCAGAAAAAGAAAGCCTCTGCGGCCGATCCAAATCAAATGCTGTAACATGTAATAGAAGAAAAGACTCATCAACAGGTCCCTATCGACACGAAGAAACTGTAGTCCTATGGCGCTTCCGAGACCAGTAATCTCAAGGTCAGAAAAGTGATGCGTTGCACAGATCTCTGAGATCCTGTTTCGAATAGTGTCCCCGAGTTTATTGACGCGACGAATTTCGTCCTCCGTGACCAGATCAGTGGCAGCCAGAGCAGCTTACATAGCGAAAACATTGTCATTGAATGTTCCAGAGTGGCTCAGTTTCTGGGTTCTCTGCTCATGGGGAGCCATGATGTCAGAGCGCCCCCCAAAAGCTCCAAAAGGGAGGCCCCCTCTAATGTGTTATCCAAGAGTTGTCATGTCAGGCTTAATCTTATGGAGTCCTTGAAGTCCATTTATCTATAGGCGAGATGTCATAACCTCATCGAATATCAACACGGCACCATTTACGTCAGCTGTTTTGCGCAGAAAGGAGAGGAACTCCCGAGTGGCGAGAATCTGACCGCCTGCTGAAAGCATCGGTTTGACAATGATAGCTGCTAGATCTGATGATATATGCTTCTGGTTGGCCTCTATGTTGTTGTAGGTACCAAGAATGAAGTCGTGAGATACGTTTGATTTGTTGTCCCCTGAACCAAAATTTAGGGTACCGCCGTGGTGTCTATTATCAAACGCCAGTATCTAGGAAGAGAATAAATTGGTTTCACAAGGCTCCAGGAATAGCCCTCCGCAGAATCTGTACCGACCTTTGTTCTGCCGGTGAATTCCATGGCTGTAGCTAATGCGTAGGTGTTGGCTTTTATGCCGGAATTACAGAACCTAACTCTCTCCATACTTGGGAACCTTCTCTTAATGCACTCGCCAAGATGACACTCTTTTCGAGTGACACTACCCAATCTGAAGCC
Organism: Fusarium acutatum; assembly: GCA_012932015.1. Taxonomy (NCBI): domain Eukaryota; kingdom Fungi; phylum Ascomycota; class Sordariomycetes; order Hypocreales; family Nectriaceae; genus Fusarium; species Fusarium acutatum. Next base: position 57,680 of record JAADJF010000379.1, read on the forward strand.
AGTAGACAGGGCACTGCTGATGGCTTCAGCGATAGCGGGGTTCGAGTGTCCGTAGAAAGCTGCCGAATAGTCTGATACAAAGTCCAGATACTCTCTCTTGTCGACAGAGTATAGATAAGTACCCTGTCCTCCCTCCATTCAAAGCGCAAACGGGTCTCCGTGAAGAACTGAGCGCGTGTTTTCGCCAGCTAGAGTCTCCTGAGCTCGTTTGTGGATGGCTAGAAATGAAGGGTTTTCTGCAACGAAGTTGTCGATTAATGTAGCGAGTTTTCTGCGCAAGTCGCAGGATGCTTTGGCCTCGCTACCAGTTTTGAAGTTCCCTTCGCCGTGTCTCTGCTCAACATAAATGGTTGAAAGGCCTTTCAACTTTTTGAAAGAGGCTCGTGAGCCTTTTGCTTTTGGAATCCAAACGAGGCTTCCAGGTTTCAAGTCGTAGGATTGGTTTGCAACAGTATCTGTGATTACGCCAGTGCCTATCACGCAATGAGAATATCATTGGTAGCCCTGACATGTAAGGAGAATAATAAATCTACCCTTTACGACGTATTTTATTTCGTCCCATTCTGCTGTATACGATTCGGTTGGTGCCTTTCTGTCAAAAAAGGTCCCAGATACCAGCCACGATTGGTGCATTAACATCTGATCTATAAACTACTGTGAGAACTGATTCTTTTGACACTGGAGATAGTCTGGCTCACCTCGAGCCAACAATATCATTGTATGCTCCGATCTCGTCCTTCATCTCTAGGGCTAGAGTGCCAGCATCCGAGATCACCACAATAGTTGTAGCCATAGTCAAGATCATTGGAAGACTACTCTGGTCAGAATCAGACGTTTAATGGCAAATGAACTTGGCGCGAGTATATGAGGTTGAATGATCTTGAGGATAGACTAACAGTTGACCATATGTATTTGCCTATGCAGGAGTAAACCTGCGAGTTTACGTGATGAGCTTTATAGATCATCAGGAGTAGATTCTGTGGAGAAGCATTCCCATCAAATTTTGCCTTGCACTTAAGAGGGAGGTAGGCAGACCGCATCTTTCTAGGTAGCCTCTAGATGGCAAGTTACATGAGTTCAAATAAATTCGTCCGCCGGCACAATAGCTGCACCGCAGTGGATTGGAAGCCGTCGCATCCTGTTCCTTTTGGCAGGTTACGATCTTACTTAGTATGGACTTCTTTGGGAGCCTGTCATCCCGGAAAGCACCTCACGCGTGGCAAATCCATTCTTATAAGCCTCTTGATGATTATAATCAGAGATTGTAAACACTGAAGATGCCACAAGATTAATTACAAGACCAGTCACTTTTGTAAGTAATATTCTATAGAGATCCCCCCCCGAAGCCAATGTTTATTAAAATTATATAGCTCTGACCCATTAGCGACCAATAAATGGGATCCAGGTATGCCAATAACAGCCACAGAAGTATCAGCAGTAAGGTCTCTGGCCAGACTGAAGTCTCAATAAACTAAATCAATAAGGCACGTTTATTAGAATATTGAAAATCCCATTATATTGAAAGGCAAGATGTGACAGGGCCAGCTCTCGATAGTGATAGACTTCTGGACGGCCAATATGGCCACCGTTACGGCCCGTTGCGCCAGAGCAGAGACTGTGAGCTTCAAGGACAGTTACACGCAGTTGGGGCCGTTTCTGAGAAAGTCTATGTGCAGCCGCGGCGCCGGTGATGCCAGAACCGATAATTGCAACGTCGACCTCTTCTGGTAGAGGAGCTGACGCAAAACGGTTGTCCAAGCTGATGGGGAAGTTCTCAATTCAATAGCACTTGGCATCTTTGGGTGCCAGTGGGAAGCTCGCTGGGAATAACGCAGGCCTGTCATGATCCATGGCTTTCTCGTGGTCACTGGAAGTAAACTGCGTGACCGAGTATAAGGACATGACTCGATGAGGAGGAAATAGTTCACGCTTTGATAAGATGGCCGGAAAGGGTTTCGTCCTTTCTGCTGTATCGCACTCAATAATAGCCATGTGCATTTATTCAGATCTAGTGGTCAAGAGTTCTATCTTATACAATAGTAGTGTGAACTCTCTGGGATATTCCCCGCCGTCCCCAGACACGGTTAGTTGCTTCATGATCATCCCAAGTTAGCTACGGTGACAAGATCTTGGAGCACAGCGGAGAACTCCGCAGCAAGAATGCACCGTCGGCATATTAAAGCCACATTTTTCTCCTCTCTCATACCCTTCAGGTATTTAAATCCCTTGGGCGTGGAGCTTCCAAGGCCAGCATAGCCTGGTGCAATGACAGTGTATCCAAGCTGCACAAAAGAGTATCGTGCTTGCAAGTCGTAATATAGATTTTTGTGGTTCGTAGGTGCGCAATAGGGGCTACACCAGCAGTGTCGTGAATCCATACCAATGTCCTTAGCTTTTTGGCACCATTTGGCGGCGCATATGGGATAAGAAGAAATGCACTCGCAGCAACGATCTTTCCATCAACATCCTCGTTTGCATATTGAAATCGCGAAAGGGCCGCGCCAGCAGGAATGGTCCAATTGGTGCTGGCAGTGGTAGCGTCGATGTCTTACCATCGCAGGATATCACCAGGTTTGGCTGTCGAGATGTTCTGCGGAAGATGCCAGAATGGATCATGGCTGAGGTTGGTAGTAACCCAGTTGCCAGCATCAATCTCTCAACCCATATTAAAGTTCTTCTGGCATTCTCCTTTGCAATAAGAGCTTGTTGGTGCCTTTCACAGGTGAGCATCTCCAAGCACAAAGGAGCTCAAGGCCAAAGAAGTGAAGAGAGAGTAAAGGTGCATTTTGATTGTTTAGACGAAAGGTTGAGAGAATTTGATTCTCATATGAGATCGCAACCGATGGTGTCGTAAGACTATTGATATTTGTATCTCAGCTCTCTCCACGAGGTGCTATCTCGGGCTTGCATGGAGCTTCACCACTAGCAAACCTAGGCACATATCAATACGCAAATTGGCTGCCACCTACTTACCCAAGGTTTCTCTCATCTCGTCCTACCTATCTTGGTATTAGCTTTTTTGAATGGTTCTACACTTCATAGGCTTTTGAGGATACCAGGTAATCGTTCCGCAGATGTCAATTGCCATCGGAAATACACCGTTGGTCAATTTCCACCGTCGGATGATTTTATGGATCTTCATGATTGAACATGACTAACTCATAGGTTATGGAGTAAATTTTATATCAATTGCTTCAACCTGCATGGTTTTGGTATAAGGGTGACGATGATATCGCTCCAAATCGCAATTACTGGATCAGTATCATCACCACTACTGGCTTTGCACAACCAGTCCCGATGGCGCCTGTTTCCGTTGATCTCTCGGCTCCCAATGGCCATAAATGGGCACAGCCTGTTGGTATATTCATCAATAATGAATTCGTTGAGTCCAAATATGCAAGAACCCCTGCCGTAGTGAACCCTGCGTAAGTGTCAGAGTTTCTTGGTTCACTTTAGCTCATTTTCTTACATGTCTCCCTAATACCGAGGAACAGATAGCCCAGGTTGCTTTGGCCAGCGAGAAGGATTTCGACAAGGCCGTTCAAGCTGCGGTTGATGCCTTTTCACACCCCGATTGGCGCAGATTGTCAGGAACTAATAGAGGGAAGCTCATGTTCCGCCTAGCTGATCTGATGGAGGAGAATTGTACGTCTCTCGCAAGTGCCGAATCCCTCAATACTGGAAAAGCATACAGTATCACGCTTGAAGGGAGATGTTGAGGATACCATCAAGATTGTCCGCTATTATGCTGGGTATGCAGACAAGTCCTTTGGGCAAGTTATCGACACTGGTGCTGATAAGCTTGCGTATATACTCAAAGAACCAATTGGTGTCTGTGGCTTGGTAGTTCCCTGGAACTTTCCCCTTAATATGGCTATTACCAAGCTCGCCCCATCATTATGTTGTGACAACACTGTTATCTTGGAGCCCTCCTCAGAAGTTACACCTCTCTCTGTCCTCTAACTGGCCACATTAATCAAAGCTGCCGGTTTTCCGCCCTGTGTGGTCAATATCATCAATGGATTAGGCCCAGTTGTTGGTGCCGCCATGGCAACTCACAAGAAAATATCTAAAATCTCATTTACTTGGAGTACGTGAGTAGGAAAAGAGCTCATGAAACTTGGCAGTATCGACATGAAGAAGCTCACCCTTGAGACCGGTGGAAAGTCTCCTTTGATTGTGTTCGAAGACTCAAACTTGGACTTGGCCGCTCAATGGGCTCATCTTGGCTTCACTTTCAATCAAGGAAAGCTCTGCACAGCAACAACACGCATTCTGGTTCAGGACACAATCTTCGATCGCTTCCTCGACGCCCTCAAATCAATAACGCTGAAACATCCTGTGGGCCAACCATTCGAAGAGAAAACATACCTCGGTCCCCTCGTCAGCAAAGCGCATATTGACAGAGTGCAAGAATACGTCAGGCTTGGAAAGGAAGATGGGGCAAAAGATACCCTGGATGGCTGTATGCCATCTGAGTTCAAAAAGGGGTACTTCGTCAGCCCAAGCATCTTTGTCGACGTTAAGCCGTCGATGCGGATTTACCGAGAGGAGATCTTCGGCCCATGCGCCGTGGTGTTACAGTTCAAAGACGAGAACGAAGCAGTGAGATTGGCTAATGACTCGATGTATGGCCTCGGCAGTGCGCTCTTTACAGAGAACATCAGCAAGGCTCACAACGTCGCCCGTAGGATCGAGGCTGGCATGGTATGGGTGAACAGCAGCAATGACTCAGACTTCCGAGTGCCTTTCGGCGGAGTCAAACGAAGTGGCATAGGTAGAGAACTCGGCGAGGCAGGCTTGAAGGCTTACCACAACATCAAGGCTATTCACGTGAATATTGGTAATTTACTGCCAATGTAAGCTGTTCACAGAGAGCAAGGAACTTCTGATACCAAACAAGGCGCTATAGATGCCTAATCTGAGGCCTAATAAATTTATATTAAATTGTATCAAATCTATCTATGTCTCCCTCCCCTTTAGGATAGAGAAAGGCTCTAGGTTTTCCCTCTTAGTTATCGATGAAGGAGTCTGTTAGTGCGCTGCTTGGATCGCTCCCAGCATGGTCTGAGATATTATTGTGACAAATAAATGAATCCGACCGATGTACTTTGTCCATCTCATACTACGCTTAATCTACTCTATCAAGCCCTCTGAGACAAACACTGTTGTCAAAACTAAGAAAAATGACTTGTTATATGGTTGTCTGCATCAACACCTGACTCTGTTGCAATTTATAACAAAGGGGGAGGAAACTTCTGTTATAAGCATTGGTAAATCAAGAATTTGAAACTTTGATATTAAATTGTATGGGTTTTAATAATGTTTTCCCACCCAACCGCCGTACTCCAAAAAAAGACTTTCGGATATTTCCTCCTGTAAGATGAGTGTATGTAGTTAAAAAGCAAATAGCCCATAGCAACGTGCTACGGCCGCGCAAAGTGGTATCATAGGTGTGTAGGCCGTTTCCCGTCCAAGTCATGATCCCTCACTCTCTTCTCCCTTCCAGAATTTGATAATTCGCACTTGATTCTGGTCTTAATCTTGCCGGTTGTCTTCTTGTGACTGCGTCTCAGAACGCTCCAGCTCTTCTATACGGCGTTGAATCGCCTCTTTCTGGACTTGCAACGCCCTGATCTCCTCGTCTCGTGTCGCCGTATCCTCGCTTAGCTGACTATCGTTTTCGGTCATGCTGTTCGAGTCCGTAGCAGCCTCGTAAGCTGGTGGTGGCTCTGCGGTCTGGCGGCTCCTGTCACGTCGATGGTTGGCGTCCGCAGCGGCGTAGAAATTATCTCCTGGTCCTGGCGAGGTGTGACGCATGCTTCCCACCGCACCGAGCTCGTGTGCTCGTCTCTTTTCCGTCTTCTTTCGCTCTCTTCGAATGAGCCAAAAGGCAAGTGCTCCTATCGCAAGCAGTACAAAAACCGCGACACCAACACCAATACCGATACGCGCGCCCAGGGACAAGGATCGGCCATGATGCTCAGTACCTGGGATATCGTCCTCATCCTTGAGTCCAAGTGCATCTTTGTCGCTATCTTTGAACAGGGCCCTTATGGTGTAAACAGCAATTGTTGCACCATACAAAGTCGTTGGTGTGTCTGACACAGCATCATAAGTCTGAGCTGTCTGGTTGTATGTGTAGGGAACAGCCAACACGGATGAAACCGAACGTTTACACAAATTGCCATCCAGAGTGTATTCCCTACTGCAATTAGAATGGTACATCTAAACACTTTCTCTCATGACTTACGATGAGCAGCAAATGGCTGTCGTTGTCTCGTCGTCCCGATTCTCACTAGTATCAACGCGCAGTGATACGGTGGTCCATCCATGAGGGCATGTGCCTGGACTGTAAACCCCTGTAAGGCCTTTATCGAACATGGCATCGGGATAGCAAGACAATGACTTCGCTCCAGAAATTGGCTGCAAGTCAAGCATGGCTGCGAGGCCATCAGAACCTGACTTTGGTACCTTGTTTGCATCAAAAGTCCATGTGCAATCAACAGGTCCGGTCCAAGGTGTGGTCATCGGCGGGAATATCCCGTCATCGTCTAGGTCGTCTTCATTGGTAGGCTTAGGTGCGATCACAAGTGTTGTCGGAGCAGGCGTTGGGTCGGATAGAGAGATGGTTGATGATGGCTCGGCGGAAGCTATTGACGATAACCCAGATGATGTGGACTCATCATCCTCGATCGAAGAAGACATGGTTTTGGTGATTGCAAGGAATTGCAGTAATTGCAAACAACTGTAAGCTTATATGCCAGGCCGATTCGACTACAAGCCGCACCACGAGTGCTCTGCTTGCCGTCAACTCGGCGTATCAATGACGATCGTCGCTCTTGTCCATCCGGCAATGCGACCAACAGTTTGCGTTCTCGTTGGTTAAAAGGGCGCGTGAGAGATTCGCTAGGCAGACAATCTATAGTGTGGGGTTTCGGGCAGGCTTGGCTATATCTTAGCTGCAGACAAGAAGACGCGCGTGAAGAATATCGAGGACAGCGTCTCTGGCAATGTCGAAGGCCATCCGAGCGTAGGTATTGCAGAGGAACGAACCGATGGGGATAGATATATAACACAGACAGGAAAGACAAGAAATGGTAACAAATGAATGGAAGGAAAGGAAAGGTTTGTACCCAAGAAACGACAAGAACCAGCCAAGCAAAGCAAAGCAGACAGCAGACAAGTCCATAGCATGCCTGCCGAGCAGCAGCAGCAGCGAGAAGACGGGAACAGTAGCGTTGGTGTTCCCCCTTCTGAGGCCTTTGAAGGCTTGGCGAAATCTTATCACGGGTGGGTGCCGAGAAACGCCAAGGCCTGGATTGCACCGAAACACGTCCACGTTGACCGCTATGAGTTCTGGGCATTGCCGCATTGTCCTCATTGTCGTAGTCGTAGTACTTGTAGGTAGTAGTACTGCACCTAGCTAGCTCCAGGTGAGGTGAGTTCCTCCCTAGCTACAGCCCACGGTCGTCACGGATAGTCGTTCAAATAAGGTATAGGTTTATACTGAATGTCATCGTCAAGACTCCATCATAAGACATGCGCAAGCCATCAGAGGTTATTGCAGAAGCGTGGGAGGGGCCCAATGGCCATGACCATGCCCAGTAGCTTACGAGGGCCAATGCTCATCATAGTGGGCTCGTCCAGCCTAAGCCGAGCCTTTTGGCCCCAGTGCCACGGTCTTGGCTGATGAGTATCGAATTTCTGGGCATTTGAGAGTCTCTGACGCGGGAAATGAAGGCCGCCTTGGTTTGTGCCGAATACGCCGGCTTGGAAGTCTTGGAACATGCACACCAAGCCGCGACCAAGAACAACCAATCCCATGCCCTAGATAAAAAGGCAGAAAATTCCGTCTTGGCCGTAATTGTCAGTCATGAGATCAATTCACCGTTCTAGTTTCTCAACTCACTTTTACATTTTCATTACTGAAGAGAAACCGCCTTGACTCGTTCTAGCAAATGAATGTCAATTGACTGTCAAAGCACAACGCCCAGTAAACTTGATACTCTTGGCGTTGCACCGCCAATGTAGGACGAAACCATACGAAAAGATGACAAGGAATCAATAATCATAAGATGCGCTGAAGAAGGCGAGCCGCGAGTCTTGGCTGGATCTATTCGCTTCTTTACCCCAATTAGCGTCTATTCTAAGACGATTTGTAGAGGGAAAAGGGAATAGAGTTGCTCAGAAGCTCGGTTGGCTGCCGAGAGATCAAGGCTGGTGACAGCAAACTGCCAATAAGGTTACAGCAACACATGCCAGCCAGCCAGGGCAACCACTTATACGGCTAGATGATTGAAGATCAAGTGCCAACTCAACAAGCTCGCCGGGAGTTGAAGGAGTAGGTATTAAAGATAACTACCGGTCTCGTCGAGTCTACGCTATCCTTTCATGGCATTGTACAGGATCTGGATGTGATGGCCATTACACTATCTCGTATAAACTCTTGTTGTTGCGATGGACCTTTGTACTATCAAGGTCGAGAACATTCCACTCGGATGTCTTCACTAATACACAATGATCGGCCACACAATAGTGTCACTGCCATCTCAATGTACATAATTGAGAAGCTATCGATGTGAATAGACTTGAGATATGGTGTATCTACGAGGGTAGTACCTAATTCATGAGACGATACATGGAAGAGCTTCGCATCCCCATAAAATATCGGAATCGCGGAGCTCATTTCTTCCGTCGTCAGATCAAGGGTACGTACCTGCCTAAGTTTCCACAATCACAGTTTTGAAAAATAATCACGTGATGAGGGGGTGAAGGGCAGAAACCCTACATCGCTCTTTCCCTGTGCGCCTAAGCGATTGTTGCAACAACCGCCTTCAAATCGACCCCAGCCAGGCCATCAGTTTTCCGCTCAGCGAATTCAACAACACAACACCGCGATCATGGCTGACGAATACGTACGTGTGCTCTCGATATATCCCTTCCCCTCTGGAAATAGAAAACATACACCCGCCGCCGACATGGCTTCCTCGACTCCCGCCCGCTGCCCAAGATGATGATGACAATATTGGAGAGATGGAAAGAATACAAAAAAGAGCTTGACTGACTTGTGTTCCGGATGATAGGACGCCGAGCAGGCTGCCGAGCTCAAGAGAAAGAGAGCGTTCCGAAAGTTCTCCTACCGAGGAATCGACCTTGATCAGTATGTTGCCACTGCACGGTTTCTGCGCCTCGATGCTGGAAGATGAAGAACCGCGAGGACGCACCCCCGAGCGAACGGAACCCATGCTGATATTTGATTTTCTCCACTTCACAGGCTCCTCGACCTCTCCTCCGACCAGCTTCGCGATGTTGTCCACGCTCGTGCCCGCCGCAGGATCAACCGTGGCCTGAAGCGCCGCCCCATGGGTCTCATCAAGAAGCTCCGAAAGGCTAAGCAGGAGGCTCAGCCCAACGAGAAGCCCGACCTCGTCAAGACCCACCTCCGAGACATGATTGTCGTCCCCGAGATGATTGGCAGTGTCATTGGCATCTACTCCGGCAAGGAGTTCAACCAGGTCGAGATCAAGCCTGAGATGGTTGGTCACTACCTGGCTGAGTTCTCTATCTCATAGTATGTTTCCACCGTTCACCACTAACAAGGGAAAATATGGCTAACCCTCCCCTTCAGCAAGCCTGTCAAGCACGGTAGGCCCGGTATTGGTGCCACGCACTCTTCTCGATTCATTCCCCTCAAGTAAGAAGGTTGCGGTCTCGGGTGGTTTCTGCATTCATGGACATTTTGGGCGAAAAGGACTGGTTCTGGTAGATGGGCAAAACATCTATCAAAAACACTGATGACAATGGGTACCATGATTAGTACAATAAAGGAGCATTGTCCGCTTGATGACTACCCTCGACTACCGCTGATGCTTGACAATTGTGATAAAACCCCATGCTCCACAAACCCTTCCTACCCTGACCTGGCTAACCTGCTGAAATGAAAAGCCTCAGTCTCAAAGTTCTTATGGCATCATTCACTTGGTGATTCGGCGGTCTTGAACATGTTGCGCGGGTCAAGTTTTGCGAGAAATCCTTTGAGCACCACTGCCCATTTACGGGTTTTGTGGTTCATCTCCGTCAGTGTCTCCTCGTCCCTTCGTGTCTCGTCCATGTTTTGGCGTTTCCGCCTCTTCCATCCCCCGGTGTTGCAGAGGTAACAGACGAAGTGTGATCGAGCCTCGCCGAAGTCAATGAATATCTCCTCGCCTGCTCTGACATCCTTGACAAGCGTCACCGTAATGTCGTAAGCTTTTGCAACGAGGAATGTCGCCTGTGCACAGTCTGGGCAAGCATGGTGGATGCTAGAAGCCAAACTATAGATAAGAGCACTGGTACCCGAAGGGTCCTTGAAGGCCTGGTCTCGTTTGATCTTGTCGAAGCATGCCGTAGAGTTGTAAAGCCGCATTTTGTGTAAGGGGGAAAAAGCCTTTGTGAGTTCTCTGCGTTGATCCACATCCTTCTGATTCTATACTGAAATTGGATTTTCGTAAGGAGCAACAAATATTGGTTGTTCTGCATAGATGATCTCGAGGCCATGAGGAAGATCACGACAGGCAAAAACTCCAGGTTTGCGTTTGATTCCTGCGTAACGAATTTCGATGTTGCTTTCAGGCTTCACATCGTGAGGACTCGTTGCCGGCGGGTTCTTCTCCTCTTTAGTCGATACAGGAACCTCCGGTGGATTTGATGATAAGTTTGCAGGGTTTGTGTCTTCGGGAGCTTGCTCAGCGGGGCGTGGCTGCCGAATCATGGGTTCTGCCAATGGTATGAGCATCTTATCACAGGTCGTTTGTTTTGTTCTTACCACTATCACTCCGGCCGCTCTGGTTGGCCGTCATGTTGCTAGTTTCCTATTGAGATAAACTTGAGCTAGAAAAAGACTGTTGGATCCAAGACGGATGATGATGGCGACCAATGTTAATGAGTTATTGTTGAAAGTACCTTATCTGTTTAGAAGAGAGATGGCAAAGCGTAACTCGACTTCGCAGTATGAATGGATACCTTACGTAATGCGAAGCACAAGGTAGTTGAGTATTTGGAAATAGCTAAGCGCCGCCAAAGGGTAAGTGCTTTGAGGCAATGGTGTTGACAATGGATATTGAGAAGAAGCGGGAGGCCGTTTGAAGAGCACACGGGGCGAACTCGCTTCGATATGCAGGATCAAATCAGAAGGAAACTGTGTTTAATAACTCAATAAAAAAATGAATTCATAGGTATGGCTGATTCGTGGCTAGTCTACAACACTATTCCTCCTTCTGTGCCAGTTTGGCCGCTTTCCGCTCCTCCTCCTGGATATGCTTTTGTCGGTAGTGCTCAACGACATAGTCCATGTTGGCCAGGTGGCCAGCGACATTGTTTCGAGGAGCATACGAAGTCATGGCCCTGTTTCTCTGATTAGCAATGGTTCTTGCAACAGTTACTTTCCGTCAATGGAGAGAAGGTGGCAGCCTCCATCGATTGACGGCAAGTGGTATCAGGTGGACGAACTCAGGATAGGCAACATCAACAAATCGGTGCTTGTTGCCGCCGTTTTCAAAGAGGTTTCGGTCGTAACCAGCCTGCTCCATGGCCTTTGTGTGAAGCGCATTGATATCCTCCCAGTCCTTTCCACGGGAAGTGTACTTGTCGATGAGGCTGAGGATTGAGGACTGCTCGCCCTCCTGAGGAACGAATTGGTAGACGAGAACGGAGCCGAAGAAACCGCCGACAGCGAGGAGAGAACCGGTCTAGGGATCATAATCAGTATATTGCTTTCAATCGAAACCATCTAATTGCATTGGTGTCGGCGTGGGCTTCGCGGTGCAAGCTAGTGTGACTTGACATACGCTGAACGACTCGTTGACTTCCGGGGCTTTATGATGGGCATGGGCGTCGGAGGCGTAGGTTCGCGCCGTCCTTTGCAGCTGACGAGCCACGCCGACTACCCTCTGTCGTGCGACGAACATGTTGGGCGGGTTGGACAGCGTTCAATTGAGCGATTGATTGTGAGGCTCTCGTGGGAAGAAGCCGCACCAAGACCGACAAGTGAGGTTGTCGCCGGTCCGAGATGTTTACGTAAGGCAGTTTTAAGTGGTTGGCCAATTGGATTATAGGTGTTTACCATTGGCTACTCCACAGCGAGCATGGCATGGGGTTAGAATCAACAGAACTTGCCAGAGACAAGAAAACTTATGACCTCTTTTCTCAAGTGATAAAGAGACTTGTATAATTTGACATATCTTGGCAAGCCCTCATATCAGTTTATCTCAGCATCTTGATTTAATGTTAGACGTTTTCTTGCTCCCTAAGGCTTACAGATATGTATGTAAGAAGAAAAGTCGATAATCTTTGTAAATCTCGCCGTGGGCATGCTGCTCTCCTGTGGCTTCTTATGTTTTCTCATAAGCTTATACTCAATCAGTAATGACATGAATGTTGGTCTTGGGGTGCTGTCAGGTAGGTGTATGGCTATTGGGCCTCAGTGAAGGGCATGATGAATTCTCTACCTTCTCAAAACCGCTCACGGACCAGAGAACGCGCATAAGAATATTAACATATTAAAGCTTTACTAACCCCGACAACAATTCTGTAGAAATAAACGGCATATGACTTATAAATCCAGGGTGTATACCTCATCCATCGTTGTAAGCGACAAGAGCTGGTTCCTCGATTTGCGCCGCAATTTCTCTATTTGAGCATCACCTACCCGGGAGCGGTATCAGTTTCATATAAATCAACACAGCATTTTGCAATACGCGTCAATCAGCGCAGTATTGGTGATAATCTTCTGGTCATATCTTCTCAGCTCTTGACGACTTATCGGCCTTGTTCAAAACTTATTATACCACTTTATGGTCAAGCGGCTGGCACACAGTTGTTAGGTGGTTGTCGAGCATTCGTTCCATCTCAATCTTGGACGAGATGAGCCGAAATATAATCAACCAATAACTCCAGATTCCGGGTGTCAACCTTCATGTCGTTTCCCCTGCTTTAAAGCTATAAACCATACCTGAGCAAGATTATACAGTCAGTTCAGCTCTTCATGGTGTAAAATGGCGAAGATCTAGCATTATAAATTCCCGAGGCTCCCAAAGGGGAACGCAGCAACAGTAGCCTAGATTACTTTCTCCGGTACCACAAACATCATCACAAGAGAATTGATGAACCCAGTTATGATTAAAAGCTTGGGAGGATAAATCCAAAACCTGTTCATCAGAAGTGGCTGAAGCTACCACAAGGTTTAGCAAGATTGACGTGACTAGCCCCGAAGTGTGTGTCGCGCCTCTTCTGGCGTTCTCTAATCAGTAGACAGTGACAACATGAAGCCCATCTAGCCTCTTAAGTTAAAATTTCCGGCATGGCGTTGCCGTGGTCCTGGGTATGGGATTAGAAAGTTCAACGCTGGCAACTCTGACGACGAACTTATAGGCACTAACCTCAAGAAAGAGCTCACCAACACACCAAACAACAACTGCCGTTGTGAAGCGTCTCACGAGTTAACCCCGTCAGATCAATTTGAGGTCACCTTGAGCTGTCAGTCAATGGATTGAATGGAGCCAGCGAAGCGGTCATGAACGTTCGTCAAAATCCTGGCGGTTGAGATGGAGATTCTGGCTCTTCCAATTCGTCCATAGCAAGCTCAGAGGGCCACTCAGCAGTATCCGGGGAGACCAATTGGGATAGAAGTCAATGAAGATGGCTGGTCTAGAATATGACGGAAGAGGTGCAATGCATATGCGGCGCCTCGATCAAGATGACACTCCAGTGCTTTGGCTCCATGCAGGGCCAAGTCATGGTTCTGGGTGACCATCGTAATGATAAGACTTAACAAAGTTAATGCTTTCCTTGGTGACGGAAGACGTGGCCTTTGAAGACGAATACTGGCTGATACTCAAGATCTTGATTGAGTGGACATCAGGCAAATGCATCAGCTGAGAGCCATGTTCCTTTGTGAAACCTGATCGAGATTGTTATTGCATGATGGGCGGAGATATTGGGCCGGTGATTTACGTTGGAACGAAATCGATGGAAGCAATGGAAAATGCTGGTTGTTTGTTGGATGTCGACTTTCACAAGTACCGTATGTACAAACCTGCAGGCGGACGATTTCCCCCTGTCTCACGTAGATTTTACATCATCCCGTGTTGTTGACAGTCAGCAAGGGGCAAACATTTCGCAGCAAACCAAAAGACGCCCTTTATCAGGTATCGTTTTTGACGAAGCGAGATGCACAATATTACTCACGATGCCATGATGAGGCATGACGCGAAAATAGTGATACAAGCTCCCCAGTCAGGCTATTTGTGATAAGAGATCATGAAATGCCATGTGATAGAAGGAAAAAAGGGACCCTGGGCTGCCTGGTTATGCGCGTAAGAGGCAAAAGCCCATCTAGAATGCCAAGCTTGGGGTGCGCGCCAAGTTTAGTTACAATGGATCATACTTGGCCATACCTATCAGAGACCTTCCCCGCGAAAAAATAACCCCCAGGAATGGAGTCAAGACACGACAAGCCGAGACGCGTGTCGTCCTATCCAAAGCCGCAGACAAAACCGTGCCCTTTTTGCTTCTTGTCAGAAAGGCGAGAATACCCGCTGATGGGGGAACATAATTGCAATAAAGTGCCTCATTGTGATTGCATATCCTTGCAGTAGCTTCAGAGCCAAGGTAACCTCCGTATCGTCCCTTGCAACTCATTAGTCAAGGCTCTATTTGCCTTTGGATGTTCGCAGACGGTACAATGCGGGGAAAGCTCTTTTTGCTGGTTACGGATGCATCGATCCCTCTTGGTTATTGGCAGAAGAAGGCACACGGCACACGCTTTCAAAAAGACAAAAAAGTCTGGGCTCTGAATGAGACCTTTCAACCTACCAATTCACGACCTCTGGGCTGACAATTTCTTGAGGCCAGACGATTAATGCTGAGCTGGCGCTGGCTCTTCAACACACACCCTTTCATCCTCCAAGTGCCTTCCTTGTCTGTCGATAGTAAGTGGTTTGTACGTCTCCCAATTCTGTTCCGAGTATTCCCTTTGAGGAGATGAATAGTCATATGATGGCATTCTGTGGTCACACACATACTCCCTCCGATTTGTCTCCCCTTGCTGTCTCTCTAATTCATTCACACAACACATACTGTGCTTGGCCATCGGGTTATCTGGACGTTTCCCTCTCCCTTTCCTGATCAAAGCATAACTCTATTATCCCAACGACTACTACCTTGCCTACGTGCGTCATGCAACTGTCACTCGTGGTACTTACACCCCGAGACTTCTAGTTGAATCTTTACGGAAGATTTACGAAAGGTTAAAAAGGGTCCTGAAGCCCCCTGGAATCCTGCCTGCCCTGCCTCTCTGCTTGTTTGGTTGGATAAAAACAATCTTGGACACACCTTCTCTACCTATGCCTGAGATACGTCCAAGCCTCCTTCAACAATATAAACAACATCCGCAGCTGCGCCTCTGCGTGCTTACGTTGTCGATACACAACGAGGCCTCACCATATCTGTATTACAGCTAAATAACCAGGCTTTTGACCGTTTCAAAATTTATTCTTTTTATTAAGCTTCACGGCTATCTATCAACAACCTTCTTCGTCTGCGCCTTGCCTCCACATCCCAACGCTTTTACATATCATCCCTCCCTCCCTTCCATCCATCCTTACATACTACAACAAATTCAACGTGCCTCCATACGTTTACCGCATACTACTGCATACTTCCCCCTACGTATCCTCCCATTGTACAACCACATCTCATCAACATGTGCCATACCGTAATCGCCCAGCGGATGTGCAAGGATTGCCGCCATAGCCTTGGTGAGACGGTTATCGACTTCACTCGCTGCGCTCGTAAATGCTCGAGCCCGTTCTACTGCCTTACCCCTGAGCCTCAGATGGAGCTATGTAACCTATGTACCGCGACGGCGACACTATCTACACCGGTACTCGCACAACATGCTCTCGACGATACTACCACTGCGGCTGCGGCTGCCGCGGCGGCAGCTTCAGCTGGTGCAAGGCTCTACGATCACTCTATCGCAAAGGCTGCAGCATATCCGGGACCTGGAGTAGCCCGTCACACTGCGGCTCATTAAGACATCCCCCATAGACCACCTCGACGGTGGCTTTTGCTACGATATCCATATTTAGGGCGTTTATTCATGTAAGATCTTGAGGGAAATTGAAACGACGAGACGAAATTCCACAAAAACAGTGCATTTGGGAATGGATATGGGTATGACACGGGCAACCGGCACAGGATCACAGGCGCATGAGGACGGACAGCATTCATCAATGCTCTACTTGCTTCAAATCACATCGCATCATTTTATTTCACTCTACACATTTGATTTTGTATGTAGTGTCACACAGGCACATGACCCCGGTGAGGACCGCTCTACAGGTATGAGATGGAACCGGAAGACTGGTCAATGGTACCGAACCAAGAGCTGGGGCAAGGGTGTACAGAAGAATCAGAAACACAATCGTTGACTGACAGCAATAAGCTGAGTAAGATAAAATAGCCAAAGAACAATAAACACTTGGTCAGGATGGAAACATTGTATTTGTATTGCACTGTCCAGTCTAATCCTTCATCTCGAATTCGAGTTCGGTCGGCTATGGCTCAGCGCCATCAAGCCCCTGTTCTGCGGGCGAGCGGGCGGGTGTCCGGCTCCTGTTCCGTCCCGCTACTAGACCACCTATCGAGTTTGAGATAAGGTAAGGTATGGGCAACAAAAGTGAGACTACTGAATGGACCTCTCAGGACCTCTCAATTACTAGGTTGGTTCCAACTTCATGCTCAATTTATCCAGGTACAAAGTCAGCTGGATGGCTTCTAATTCGCGCAAGCTCTCTCTTGGGTGTACCAAGAAGTGCGAATAAATGCATGCGTACTCGCATATATGTCCTAAACAACAGTACATACCCTGAAACACTGAACCGATCAGCAACTGCACTTTCATCGAGATACACTAACAAAAACGCAGGGAACAACCCCTCAATCACAGACAGTCACAAACCACTATCACAATTACTCACGCACGCGCTCACATCCAGTACATATAACACAAGCCGTCTGTTGCACCAAATAAACACAGTCGTCCTCATGACTCGGAAAGCTCGTCTGGCTGCAAGGGGAGGGTTACCTGAGTTCCTTCTCAGAGCTGTGAACCACAAGTATTAAGGGAATATTACATGCCGACACCTCGCAGACAAGTAGCTGCTACTGCCTATCCTGCCCGCATCGCGAAGCTTTGTTTATCCAGTTATTGGCAAGAAGGCAGTGGCCACCGGAGGCTGCGGTTCACGGACCAGACTGGAGACCCAATTGCAGGTGGCAGACAGGCAGTACCTTACTTACCTTGCCTTACCTCACCTTATTTCATGGGTATCTATATTCATCCATCAAATCCATGCAAGCGCAAACGGATTTTTTTTCACTGCAAGGCTTTGGGGGGTTTCAACAACGATCCTTCCTTCACTGACCTCATGGCAAGGCTGTTTGCATTCACTGAAGCCTTCTTTCCCAACGTTGCAAACTTACCTTTCCTTAAAAGCTCTTTTTCAACGCCTTCGCCATGGCTTCAACAAAGTTTGCACATCCAACACCATTTCTGGTTACAGCCTCGCCGCGACTTGAACCACCATCACCTTTAAGTTGCAAACACATTTATCAGCATCATACCAATACTCATACTTCGATACCTGCCATGAGTAGTCTTTACGGAGTCATCGAGAGGGCCAACAAAGCCAGCCTTCTCGATGAGTATGCACGTCTGTGGAAGTTGTTCATCGAAGGTATCGACGAAGTTGTGGGATATGTTCGGGAGGAAGACTGCATGAAGATTCAGTGGGACGTTAAATGGTTTCATTGTGAAACGGTTAATAAGAAAGGCGACGAAGTTCGGAGAATTACCATCGTAAGGAGTAACAACTACCTTGCTGCAGACGGGATTTCACACATTCCCTCTCCTGCAGAAGCTTGCAAAATCGCATTTCAAAAGCTCTTAGCCGCCAACGCAAACAAGTTCCCCGCCTTCAGTCTGTGGAAGGTGACAGAGGAAGCAGATCAAGAGTATTGCCCGATTCACCTAGCTGATCCAGGAGTCAACGTCTTACCCTTGCGCATTCCTTTGCCATTACGAGGAGTCCTGGGGGTCTTAACGGTGGGCGTTCATCTTAATGTCTACAGAGTAAAGGAGAAAGATGGCAAGGAAACCATTGATCAAATTTGGGTCTCACATCGCTCCAAAGACCCCAACTACAGCTATCCTGGGATGCTAGATCAGATCGTAGCTGGAGGCGCGGATACCAACGACACGATAGATGGGCAACTAGCTCCTTGCAAGACGCTGGCACGGGAGGCAAGAGAGGAGGCTGGATTGACCATAGACCACCAGACACGACAAGTATTCTTCGAGGAAATGGGGGGTGATGATGGGGACAATAAGAAGAAGATGCGTATCCACGTTGGGACCGTAGAAAGGGCTTCATCCATTACGTTTTTCGACTTCAAAGACGAGAGTGCGGGTGACCTCTACAACAAGCACCTCGAGCCCGGCCTGCGAATCGTCTACGATCTCAAGATCACCAACCCAAGCTTTCGACCGAAGAAGATGGAGAGCGCAATCGAGAGATTTGAGCCCATGGGAGTACCTCAAGTGACGGAAAGCCTGAACAGCAATCGATGGAAGCCTAACTGCGGACTGGTAATGCTGGATTTTATGGTAAGACATGGACTCGTCACCAAACACGACGAGAGTCGATTCGAGCGTATCAAGAAGGACCTACGCCGGCCGCTGTGCTTCGCTTTCCTGACGGAATTACATAGAATCACTAAAGGGTGGTAGGAGGTTGGTCACAGAATCTAAGGAGACGGCACAGTATTCAAATTGTAGAATGGGTGGGTGACCGAGAACAAAAGTCGATTTGCATTCGTAGGGGCAGGCGATGGTTTGTACAATAGTGTGACATGATTATCATTAATGTACTTGCTTTGTCTCCTTCATCCTGTGATGTTTACCGGCTCAGACGGTCGATTCTTCTGCGAGTCGCGGAAAATCAGCGAAGCCGTGTACCTCGAGCTCGTTGCCCCGGATCTTGATGGGGGGCGAAGGTAAAAGGGTGAAGCAGATGCGACAAACTTCAGTTCCAGTGTTCTTCCAAGCGTGATTAGTTCCCCTCTGGATGATAATGTCACCTCTGCGGAAGGTCTTTGTGGCCCCATTGTCGAGGATACAGTCAATCTCGCCCTCAACGACTATGCCATAGTCAACACTTGCCGTCCGATGCATGATAGCGGGGAAGCCAGGCCAGAAGTCGACGACTCGAAGGGCAGAGCCAGAAGCTGGAGCAATATCCTTCTCGGTGGGATTTTCTCTGTATGACTTGAGGTCGTTGTCACCTGTCAGAGTGTTGGTGCCATCCTCGTTCACATATGAGACGTGAGTCGTGAAGCCACCGCTGCGGTTCCCCTCAACTTGAATGGGGATAGTCTCATCCCAGATGGCGTTTCCGTTGGAGTCATGAGTGGTGATGAATCTCTTGACGGGAGGGAGTGGTTTAGCTTCCGAAAACATGTTGACGAGAAGTGTTTTGTTGACTGGCGACTATGTTGGTTGTTGTATGGTGTTTAAGAACTTCGATTTTTTGCTTGCTGGCTTGCTCGGTTGATGGTGATGATTATGCTGATAGGGGGAGAAACACTTGTTTCTTTATACTATCTAGCTCCATGACGAATATTGCACTTCAAAGCAA
Organism: Fusarium acutatum; assembly: GCA_012932015.1. Taxonomy (NCBI): domain Eukaryota; kingdom Fungi; phylum Ascomycota; class Sordariomycetes; order Hypocreales; family Nectriaceae; genus Fusarium; species Fusarium acutatum. The sequence goes on from JAADJF010000379.1 coordinate 77,419, forward strand.
ATGGCATGAGACGGCATGTTCCTTGAGAAATATGATCCTGAACGATGATTAGCCAATCAGGCTTTGTCTCTGTCACTTTCACGATAAATTCCCATTACAAAGCACGGGTCCTTTTTGATCACTATTTCGCAGGTCAGTCTCATCTTGAAGCTTTGAAATCTCGCTGTTCCGTGGAGTTTCTCCCAAGTGTTGGTGTTGGGATAACATTGGTAAGCAGCCAGATCCTTCGACAGGGTGTTACCGTATACTTGCCGTTTCGGCTATAATTCTCTAGGTCATCGCAATCGAACCAACCTCTCACTCCACAAGGCAAAGCTGGGTCGATAAGGGTCTTCGTCTTAACTCCGCTGTCCATGCGTTCTCGTTTTGTCATGTGGAGACTCCGTGGAAACAACACATGACATAGCACGGAGCTGTCGGTGTGAAAGAAGATGTTTTACAACTCGACTTACGGCGCTTTGCCAATAAGTTTCGATAGTGCCGTTACAGTATTGACTTTTGAGTATAAGTTGGCTGATAACAATTATTTGCAGGACGTTCTCTGGCTGCCAAAGACATCAGAGGCGTGCAACTGTGCACTAACCTGAAATTAGCTTCGTATAATCTTTCCGTGGCTATGTTTCGTGGTAAGCCAAGAAATTCAAGGCTGAGATACAACGGCCAACAAGAGAACGAGGAGATGAATACCGAAGACCGAACTACGGTGTTCTAGCCCGTGGCTATCAATTAACGTTCTATTTGTAGCCCATGATGAATTCATGATGCGCAGCCAACACTCTTTGGTGGTTTATGATGCGACAGCTAATTGTTCCCAATAGCATGGCTAATTCCGCGAGGTATCATTTGACGGGAATAGGTTCCGCCCGGACAAAAATTTTATCGTTCTGACCGTCAATCTTGCCTTCATTCAAATATCGTCTCTTAAGATTAGCAAATCCTAGCTGCATCGCCGTTTCCAAGCCTAGCACGCTATGCTGTGCAAGGCTAGTCGTCAAGTCGATGACGCCCTCAAAGGGTTAGTTACTGTTCCTATGACCTACCAAAGATTTCCCCCCTGTTGGCATCCACGCCCTACAACGAGTCGACGGAGAGCAAGGAGCAAGAGTAGCCATTAATCGGCTGAAATGAGACCCGGCGCTGTCGTCCAGCGTCAGATTTTAGTGACTGCCCATCTATGGACACCAAGCGGAATTGGGCTTTTATGGCCATTGCTTTTGGGGACTTGAGCAATCCGCCACTCACCGAGAGGCTGATTATCCATGGTCAACCCATGCAGCAGGGTCTCAGAAGCCCACACTGTTCGGCACGGGGCGCTTCAACCACTCTCTTGGCGGTGAATTGAATGCCACCTCGGGGAACATATCGATCGGATGGACACTGTCTGTTGAGTTGGAAGCACAGAGAAGATAGTACCTAATAAAGTGCCTAGGTCATATGCTGTGATTAAGCTCAGCATAGCCAACCTCTGGCTCCATCTATCAAGCTTAACTCAACGCCCTTGGTGCTGTGGTATCGGGGAGCGACATACTATTCTGGGCCACCTGTGCGAGGACCACTCACGAGCGAGGCGCGTATACTCGCATACCCATTTCGGCAATTTGCGTCAGAAGCCAGGCAAATAAATGGAAATCACGGGAGACCACGTCTAACTCGGCCAGCCAATGAATGGCTAGAGCCGAACGCGCTTGATACTTAGTGTGCTGGAAGCCGTTGCCCTGTTGCTACTAGTTAGGTTCTCAAGGTACCTCTGTCGTACAACGCAGGTACTTTTCACAACTATCACTCATATAGGGAAAAGTCGATGTTAGTCTTTGGTTTGATTGTTTCTATCTTTGATTATTACAGGGGAACCGCATCATCGGCACGAAATCATTCATGACTGCGGTTGCGGAGGTGGCTAACACTTAAACACAAACTTCTTGGCCTGACGACCTGAATGGGATTTCACCTGAATTGATATACAGATATATACGTTGGTTAACCATGGCCCAGAGCGGACGGACCTCTGATCACAGCCGCCCAGTCTCCTGCATGTGCATACAATAGTCTGTCTTGTCTATTCTGTGTCGAGATGCACTTATGCAGCTGTGAGGCGAGCCCGAGAGCACAGCGGCCACATGCTTGAGGCGGAGCCAACCTGAACAACGCAACACAACACAACGCGAGGGCATCCTGGATAGAGAAATTTAGACGAGGTGACGACCAGAAGGTAGCACTGTACAACTTTCATCGTATGTATACAGGAACCGTTGTAGACTCTAAAACGCACACATCCTCATCCAACCGTCCTCCATAGGATTAATTTATCGAGTGCTTCCTACTGAATGCATTCAGCTCCGGCCTGAACTTCGAAACTCAGTGAAGTTGGCTTTGACTTAGAGCTTATTGCTGTTGGATCTGCTCCGTATGGTCAACTCATCAGGATCTCTCTGCATACATCAGCCCTGGTCGAAATAGTTCAGTTGTGATTGAGCGTGACTTACAGAAGCGAATCGAGACCGATCTAGCGCTAAGCTTTCCACCAAACTACAATGCCTCTTTTTTTTTTTTTTTTTTTAAGGACTTCGAGCCAGGCGGACAGAGTTGATTACGTGACCCGACACTAGAGACTCAGAGCATAGCTATCCCAAGGTATATACGTCTTTACATAGTTTTTTTTGATTGAGACGGACGGACCAAATATCTCACAATACCAGGCACGGAACTCTCACCAACCTTGAGTATTATATTACGGTGAGTCTTTCGTCTCCGCGTCGAATAACCTGCCTAGGTAGTTAGTATCCACCAGTGTGCTAGTCATGTCTTCAAAAACCTGGTAGGTGATGTTGTTGGTTCTGTCTTCAACATTGAGGTGCTGTACGGCGAGCATTCCCTCTCTACTCCATACGCCTACTCCATATCCAGGCTTAGTATTCGCTCGTGTGTCGTCTCTGTCTCCAACAACCCGGCGGGATGATCCATAGACACCTCTTCTCGTAGTAGTATAATGCTGTTGGTTCTGCTATCACATCCAGACCTGCCTCGTTAACGACGAAAGCCCAGTGACTTATCCTCATCGAGTATTCAGTCGCATGATGTTGTTGGTTCTATCCTCAACAACCTTGTTGAACGTCCGTGTTTCTCTCTTCAGCTGTCCTCTTCCGTAGTAGTATCATGCTGTTGCTCCGTCTTCAGAGTTCACGAGATTCCTGTTCAGAATTAAACGCGTTGGCCCCTGCAATCCTGTGCAAGTCAAATGGTGAGGAACAAGTATAAAGGAGACATGGTTCTCGGGTGAAAGATATCTATCATCCTCAACACATCCTCACTCAATCATCTCATCTCATCTCATCTCATCTCCTGTTATTGTCAAATACCAAGCAAGTCTCTTCAATATGAAGTTCAGTACCACCTTCGCCAGCCTCGTGGCTTACTGTGCCGTTGGCGTCCACTCGATGCCATCCAGCCCAGAGGCAGCATTTGATCTCACCACTCGTAACGAGAACGTCTTTCAAAAACGAGCTTGCTACAACGGCAAGAAGTCATACGGCTGCGATAAAGGATGGTGCTGGAAGAAGTGCGAAGTCAAAACCGACAACTCAGTTAGACAAAGTGGCACGTGGTGCTGGGCCAAATGGAATTGGGGATGGGGTGATGGTAACTGGGTCTCTTGTCACTATGATAGTGACTGCAAGAAGGCCTTTGCTGGTGAAGCCGACTGTGCTTGGGGTGTATGTGAGGGCTGTGGATGCAGCTGTTGAGGCTGGCAACGGAACCTCTTATGAGCTCACGAGAAACACAGGATTAGGCAACGAACTCTGATGTCTCACAACCTATGCCTTCATCACTTGAATTTCCACGTGATAGTCACAATAGAAGTCAGTGACTACCTCTACTGAGTTAATACTCACTGCTGGCCGACGTCGGGGTTACATAAGCCTCATCTGTCGAGAGACTGAGCCTCTTGAAAGTTGCCCGGGGCTGAGTTTCAAAAGGCTGAACAGATGCTCATACCCTTGTAGTCGCACGTTACTATCCACCAAGCTTTCGGATCCGAACAGGGGTCAGTTCAGCTCGATGCACTAAAGATCCCTCGCGCCAATGATCGCCTACCAGCAACGCCACTAGGCGCAGGGGTCTTACTAGAGTGAGCAGGGGCTGTGATTTTGGTGCACTCAGATTGTCAGAATACAGTACGTACAGAAAAGTCTCTGGGCTGTGGCCATTGATCTCGTCTCGTGCCGTCAAGGCTCACCCCTGTCATACTGTAGGTCCCCCGACACCATATGCACGTATGTACTTGGACGGTGCGCCCAATGTACCTCACAAACGGCGTGTCAATGGCCTGCAAGTCTTCGTCGGGGCCGGATTGCACCTTTCGGCCCCAAATAGTACAGGCGGACGATAGACAAAATCCCCATTGACCCCTGCCTTACTGCACTTTTCTCTGTCAAATACATATCGTCGCTGTGCTGCGAGTTGCTGTTGCTCGAACGCGGTTGATTTGCTTTGTATCGCCGGGCATCAACTCACTTACACCACAAGATACGCCTTCTTCGAACGGAGTCCCGATACGCTCCTAAGGAAGCAGAAGTACAACCAATTGTCTGTTAGGAACCGCTTCACCACCTGGAGACACTCTGTACTTGGCATCACCCGACCACCATATATCACCGAAACAAGATGCGTCGCTCTACCGCCCTCTTCGCTCTGGGCGCCTTGAGCTCTCCGGCGGCCGCCGTCTGGCTCAAGTCACATCAAGAATCATCTTGGGAACCTCCCCGACAGACAGACGCTTATGGTCCAGAAGCAGGAGAACAACACCAGATCGCCATGGGATGGTCACCCGTACCAACCGATGCACCTAAGCTTGCCGGTGCCATGGATCTGAATTTTGCCCTTGGCAAACGATCTCTGGGAGCCGACACATGTGCGTTCAACATATTAGGAAGTGAGTCAACATGCACCCAAAGCAGTCACCGGAGGACACCGTATATATGTTCAGACAAACGGAGGAAACTAGTGAACGTTTTGAAATTTCGCGACTAACATGTCATCAATAGGCTCTTTCACGTGTATTAACAGTCTGTCGGCCACTTGCAGTTATTCCGATGGGTTTGTGGGCTGCTGTGAAACTGGGAGGACTTGCAACTCCGTCAAAACAGCTTGCATTCCTTATACTCTATCCGTCGAATCTTGCCAGTCTTTGACGGATGCCCATACCGTTTGCTGGTCAGTGGTTTCATGACCACCGAGACATGTTGCTTCGTACTGACTGGATGTTAGTGATAGGAAAGCTCCTAGTTGCTTGACTATGGCCGGCACAACAAATGGCGATGATTACACTTTGTTTGTGTGTGACACCACTTCTGGTAGCTCCCCGCTTCTCTTTTCCGATCCTTTGGCTTTCAGTTCGACAACAACCAGCGACGATTCATCCATCACCGAGAACCCCTCTTCAACCACTGATGACGGATCATCCACGACGACCAGCGCTGCGGCAACCTCCACAAGTGCTGATAACGGCGGTGGCGGTAGCAGTACCAACGTTGGTGCCATTGTTGGTGGTGTTGTCGGTGGTGTCGCTGCTCTCGCTCTCGTTGGTCTCGCTGGTTTCCTTCTCTTCCGCCGCCGCAGCAAGACAACTCCTGCTGCTGCTGCTACTCCCGGCGATGGTACACAAAACCAACCTCCCATGGCCCAAGGACCCCAGAGTCCAGGACCCAGCTTCGTTCCTTCATCGCCTTCCAACGCAGCCTACCCCTCAGGAGTCCCCTCAAACTACCAGGGTGGCTACCAGCAGGCATACGACCCCTCATTGGCGGCTCCCTACGGTCAACCCCAAGGATACCAACAGCCTGGATACAGCGGCTACTCTCCTCAACCCCAGAACTTCCAGGGCCAGTACCCTCAGCAAACGCAGTATCCTTCTCAGTATGGCGTCGGCGGCTACGGAGCTCCATCCACATCACCCCCTCCTCATTTCACGCCCAGCCCGGGTCCCAACAAGGACGGCCCCGAGGGCGCTTCTCAACAGCATGTTCAGGAACTACCTGCTGTCCAACCTTTGGGAAACGAGGGCAACAGAGCTGAGCTGAGCTAGACGTGTCGTTAATGGTTTCATGGGAGTAGTGGGAGTTTCATTCTGGACGACGGAGGATTCATAAAGATAGCAGGTTCTTTTTGCAAAGACATGTGAGGTTTCACACTTGAAGGGATTTGCATGAATATTTGATGGCATGAGTTGAAATATTTCTGTTCTCAGAACGAACCTAATGGTTTATTAGTTGACGAATTTAAAAAAACGTGATAATGCCCGAGTCAAACTTGCTTAATTAATAAAGTCATAGAGTGAATATGCTAATAATGAAATCATTCTGACCATTACTCACCATTACTTCAGATATGCACTGCTAAGCTGACCTATTACGCATGCCTGTTAAGTTTCCAGCTGCTTTCCAACAGCCTTGTTCCACCATTCTTCCCAGTCAAGGACCTTACGACCAAGTCTCGCCTCCTCAGCTGCAAAGACCATAGCATGGCTTCGCAGCACCTCCTCAAGAGTGCATCCAATAAACTCATCTTGAGCACGAGGAGCCTGCCAGTCATGGTTCTTGACGCGATCACATGCCATGACAAACTGGCGTGTCAGACCCAAGTCTCCGCCACCATGGCCAAGATCTTCCACACGAGGATGATACGTCTTCACCTCGCCTGTGTTGAAGTCCTCAACAACGATGCGACGTGAATTGGCGTGAACCTCGCCATGTTCGCCGTAAAAGTTAGAGTAACGTTCGCAGATCTTTGTTGTCTGAGCGACCATATGCAGAGTAGCTGTCTTTGAAGGCTTGGTGGACTCGGGCCAGGTAATGGTGACGAATTGGTCGTCGCAGACATTGTTGTCAGCTTCAAAGACACAACGACCGAACCAGGTACGGGCTTGGATCTCCGACTTTGGTGTAGAGTCGTTGTAGTCTTGCTCCAGAGCCTTGATCAACATCTCTTCCTTCTTCTGGTGGGAGGGGTAGTCTTCAATGTCATGGACGACGATGCTGACTGGCCATCTTGTGTTGCCTGCCTGCAAGCCCTTGAGTTTGGGGCCCAGGTAAATATTCTTTGCAGAGAATTTGCACCCTTCGTCTCCGAGGGGGCATTTCATGCAGTTTGTTGCCGATCCTGCAGCCTTGGGCTTACGGCTTTTCTTGAAGAGATGAAGGTTCCCAACAGATGAGACCGTTTCAGGGAGGTGTGGCTCGCCCTGTCCTGGTCTCTCAGGAGAGCAGAGCAGCCAGAGCAACAGATCGATATCGTGGCAGCTCTTAGTCAACAAGGATGGGGCAGTGGTATTCTCGTTGCGCCAGTTTCCCCTGACATATGAGTGCGTGAAGTGCCACCAACCTTTTCATATTTTAGTCAGTTACATATCAAGCATTGGCTTGTATTTTCGAAGGGATCTATGAATTTATGCCATCTTTACTGACCTACGGGCTCCGTGTGTACAGCGCTTGAAATTTCGCCGATGACACGCTCCTCAATGAGAAGCTTGCGGAGCATGATGTTGTGTGGGCTGTATCGCAGCACATGGCCGATTGAGAAGATCTTGGTGGATTGAGAGGAACGCATGGCCTTGTACATGTCGATACAATCTTGAAGAGAACATGCAAGTGGCTTCTCACACATAATGTGTAGCCCAAGTGGTGCAAGACCGACGATAACCTCACGGTGCATCTCGTCGAGCACGCAAACAAAGACTCCATCAACGCCTTCTGGTACATTCTCTTCACCCGAAGCAGCTCGCATTCGACGATCCTGCTCATATGCAAAGAATTCTCTCCAGTCATGGAAAGACTGGCCTTCTCCAGGGGAACCGTCACCCCAGATGTGAGCTCGGCCGAGGGACTCGCGCTTGAACTTCAAGGGTTCAGCAACAGCAGCGACAACACCATTGGATACGCTGTCGATTGCTGCGGCGTAATTCTGTCCTCGTGATCCAGCGCCGATGATGAGGAAGCGTGGTGGTGTTACTGACATCTCAGGCTTGGGAGGGGGTTTGGAGATATTAGTCTCTAGCTGTGGTTCGGCATCTCCATCTTGAGCTTTGGTAAGCTTTGTTAAGACGTTCTTCAGTGGAGACATGTTAAGCAATGAAGATTCCGGAATCAAGTGGTGAAAGTGTGTAGATACGAAAATGTTTTGTTTATATATGTGTTCAAGGCTGGTAAAGTTAAGTATCTGCCTTGAGGGGGATCAAATGAAGAAGCCAGATATCCGATATAATTCGCAGATACCTCGCAGGCAGCACAAGGAGAGATATTGTCGTACAGAGAATCTCTGCTGAATAATCACAGATAAAAGGACATATTATGCTGTAATACGTATTCTCAGTTGAGGCTGAAAGTTGTGTCTTTGTGGAATTGTTTTCGTATATCGTGTGGTTGAAGTTGACTATGGCGGCCAATGAGGTAGAGCTCATTAATACACGCAACGTTCCAGCGCATTGATTAACTGTAGGTATGCACTAAGTGTAAGTTTAACGGGTTCTGAATGGATCATACCCCACTACCCGAGTACTGATCTCTCATGAGAAAAGCCAGATTCAAACATCAACGTTACATTGCAACCACCCAAAACTCACGACAATGTCGACAGTAGCAGAAGTACAGGCTGATAGCCAGCCTAAGAGCGCCAGCGATGATCCTCTTGTATGGATTGACTGCGAGGTATGTACTGCTACGTGGGACAAGGGGCATCAACTCACATCGTCGACAGATGACTGGTCTGGATCAAGACAACGACGAAATCATCGAGATCTACTGTATTATCACCACAGGAAACCTCGAGATTCTTGATGAGGAGGGGTTCCACGCCATCATCCACTTCCCCCAGTCACGTCTTGACCAGATGGACGAATGGTGCACAAAGACACACGCAGACTCTGGCCTCACCGCTGCTGTTCTCGAATCCACAACTACTCCGGAGCAAGCCGCAGACGCTCTGTATGAGTACATAACGCGCTTCATCCCTGAGCGCAAGCGTGGTCTTCTTGCGGGTAACAGTGTGCATTGCGATAGGGCGTTTCTGCGACGCGAACCCTACAAGCGGGTCATGAGACATCTGCATCACAGAATTCTTGACGTGAGTTCTATCAAGGAGGCTGCAAGACGCTGGGCAGCCAAGAGGATTGTGAATAAGGTTCCCAATAAGAAGGGTCTGCACAAGGCGAGGGATGACATTCTGGAGAGCATTGAGGAGGCTAGATACTACAGGGAGGTCATCTTCAGGCCGACGTTTGATGTTGTGCCTGCCAAGAACAAACCTAACAAAGGAAAGTAATGGCTTAATCATAGGGTAGCTTTCCATGGGAAAAGGTGGGTGGGTTATCGACTGGCCAATGCTCCTCATGCCGATGTGACTTTTAGTGTCATGATTGAACTCTTAAGCCGTGCAACACTTCCATGACATGATCAGAGCAATACTCGCGTTCATAACTGACAGATCAAATCCTCTTTTTTGAATGTTTCTTACATTTGAGTACCCAATGGGGCACTAAATACTTATTCTAGGGTTTTACTCTTGGTTCTTCTCTTCAAGTTATAGCCATGTTATGTTCTCTGAGTTTCCATCATGGGGACCGATCTCATATTTACGTGAGAATGCTGTCTCCCAACGAAACAAAGCGCACTGTAGTGGACTGTGTTTCTGCACCTAGCTGTGCCTAACATGTACAGTGCTAATTGGCTGACCCCTCCATTAGCTTGAGTGATATCATCTCATCGAACCCCACCACAGAGCTCCCTCAAGCTCCCCTCTTTTTGTCTCAGTCACCTACCGCTGTCTTCTGGTTCCTTCTCCTCTTTGTATCCTCCTCAACAATTCTCCTCGAAATTATAGCTTCTTATCTATCTTTTCTTCCCTGCAGCTTGGTTCATTGATACACCACTGATATCAAGCAATCATGGGCGTCCAAACCGTTGAGTTTAAGCCCTTCCAGGACCAGAAGCCCGGAACGTATGTCTAGACCTTGACGATCCTCCCTGTTGTGATCCCCACTGCCCTGGAGCTGCCGAGAGGAATTGCTTATTTCTCTTTGACTTCAACCTCAGAGCCTCAGTTTTATCATTTGATAGAACCTCAACTGACTCATGTCGATAGCTCCGGTCTTCGCAAAAAGGTCACCGTCTTTCAGCAGCCTCACTACAGCGAGGCCTTCATCACTAGCATCCTGCTTTCTATTCCCGAAGGAGTTGAGGGTATGAAGCCAATTGCTCTGCAGCGCGAGCCATGATCTGATCAACTGATAGGCTCTTTTCTTGTTATCGGTGGCGACGGCCGATACTGGAACCCCGAGGTTATCCAGCTTATTGCCAAGATTGGTGCCGCCTACGGTGTTAAGAAGCTCGTCATCGGCCAGAACGGCATTCTTTCCACCCCTGCTGCCAGTCATGTCATCCGTCTGCGCAAGGCTACCGGCGGTATCCTCCTGACTGCTAGCCATAACCCTGGTGGTGAGTTCACTGCTCATTCTGCTCTCCCAAACCGACATCTAACAACCAACAGGTCCCAAGAACGACTTTGGTATCAAGTACAACCTCGCCAACGGTGGCCCCGCTCCCGAATCCGTTACCAACAAGATCTTCGAGTTCTCCAAGACTCTGACTTCATACAAGATTGCCGATATTCCCGATGTCGACATCTCCACCGTTGGTACTCAGACATATGGTGACCTTGAGGTCGAGATTATCGACAGCACCACCGACTATGTTGCTATGCTCAAGGACATCTTCGACTTTGACCTGATTAAGAAGTTCTTTTCTACGCACCCCGACTTCAAGGTCCTATTCGATGGTCTCCACGGTGTTACCGGTCCTTACGGAAAGGCTATCTTCGAAGAGGAGCTTGGCTTGAGCAACGCCATCCAAAACTGTGTCCCCAGCCCCGACTTCAACGGTGGCCACCCCGATCCTAACCTCACATATGCCCACTCTCTGGTCGAGGTTGTTGACAAGAACAACATTCCTTTTGGTGCCGCTTCCGATGGTGATGGTGACCGAAACATGATCTATGGCGCCAATGCCTTCGTTTCTCCTGGTGATTCCCTGGCTATCATCGCTCACCACGCCAACCTGATTCCCTACTTCAAGAAGAACGGCGTCAATGGTCTCGCTCGTTCCATGCCCACCAGTGGTGCCGTTGATCTCGTTGCCAAGGCTCAGGGTCTCGACTGCTACGAGGTGCCCACAGGCTGGAAGTTCTTCTGCGCTCTCTTCGACGCCAAGAAGCTGTCCATCTGCGGTGAGGAGAGTTTCGGTACTGGTAGTGATCACATCCGTGAGAAGGATGGTCTATGGGCTGTTATCGCTTGGCTCAACATCATCGCCGGTGTTGGTGTCCAAAACCCCAACGTCACCCCATCAATTAAGGAGATCCAGAAGGAATTCTGGGGCAAGTACGGTCGTACTTTTTTCACCCGCTACGACTACGAGGATGTCGATTCAGAGGGCGCCAACAAGGTTGTTGGTGAGCTAGAGAAGCTTGTCAACGACCCCAGCTTCGTGGGTAGTACCATTGAGGGTGAGTGGTTTCGTAATCTCGGCTGACAATCTATGCTAACTTATTCCAGGTCGCAAGGTTACCAAGGCTGGCAACTTCTCTTACACCGATCTCGACGGCTCTGTCGCTTCCAAGCAGGGCCTATATGCCGGCTTCTCTTCCGGTAGCCGAATTGTTGTTCGACTCTCCGGCACTGGTTCATCTGGAGCTACCATTCGCTTGTACATTGAGCAGCACACCGACGACCCCTCCAAGTACGAACTGGACGCTCAAGATTTCCTCAAGGAGGAGGTGAAGTTTGCCACGGAGCTTCTCAAGTTTAAGGAGCACGTCGGCCGTGACGAGCCTGACGTCAAGACCTAAACGAGATACGTCATGGTGGGTGTTGAAACTGGGGAACACAAGAGGCGGATGCAAACTCAAGATAATTTTGAGTTTCTGAAATTGTTATCGCGTACAATGCTGACAAACTGAGCGTTCTTGAAACTACTAACTAAACAATTGGAAAACTGTGAATATGTGCTGAGGAATAGGGGCACAGTAGCATGAGTTAATGCCACGACATGAAAACATTCTTGATCTCGTTGTATGGAAACGTGAGTAGGGCCTGCGAACTCTCAAATGGCTGTGATGTATCGTACAATCTGTGGCCCTCGACTCCAAGTATATTATTAAAAAAAGGAATAGGGGAAATCGTTATTCGTAAATTGTCAAACCGTTATTCCTCTCGTGGGACGCCGTCGCTAGAAAAAACATGAATCAAGGTGAAAGGCTACATGCAATGGAACAAGGGGGGAGAACAACTATTCACAGGAGAAATTATGAGTGTCGAGTGTGTATCGTACAGCGGAAACACGGTTGGTGGCTTAAGTCTGTGTCGACTCTGTGGCGGTGCTGTCGTCGATGAGCGCAGGAGAGAAGAGCTCTTTGAAACGCTTGGCCGCTGAATATCTATTGTTAGATGGTGTCTTATCACAAGGGAGGACAACGAACCTTCTTCACTCACGAATCGGATCTCGAAAGCTCCTGCACGGTTAATTCGTTGGTTTTGCTGCCGGTATTCCTGGCAAAAGACGTAGAGTTGAATGTCAGCAAGTCGGACTCTGGTCTTGCTGACTCTCTTTATCCATTTAGGGGAGGCTGACTGATGTGTGACTGGAGGACAATAGTTAGTCCACTGCCTATAAGACAACTCGGGACTTGAAGCTGGCTTACTGAAAGCTGTCCAGACAGGACATTGGCGTAGGTCACCGTCCCAGACTGCAGCGTGGAGGCGAATACCCTTTGTCACATAGTCTTCATATACAATAAGAGAATGCATGAAACCGTCGTCCACGATTCGACTATTACTATGAGTATGGCTGCGTGGAGGATAATCAGGGGCAATGCTTACGCTTGGAACAATTTTCGTTCACCCCAAAGAGCGAGATCTTCATTTGCAACCTGTACTGTAAGACTATTGCGCGTCTTGAAAGACAAAAAGCAGCAGTACACGAGCACCAATTCTAGAACGTTAGCAAGTAAATTTGCCATTCGTATTTGCTAGTAGCAACATACCTTCCCACGTCATGAAGCAAAGATTGGCCCACATCTTGGGGCAGTGTTCACTGGAACTCCATCGCCAGAACTGAAGATTGCTCCCATTGCGTTCGACACATAGTTCGTGTGCGCCACGAAGCGAAAACCATGGAGTTCCCATGTGGAACGTTCGCAAGAGGAAATATGGACATCTGTCCCGACCACTCTGATATACTATCAGGGTTATCTGGCGCTCATTGAAAGAACTTGCATCGTAAGCAGAACGCTCGTATAATATTGATATCCTGGACCTACCGAATGAAAAGGATTCTTGCATCACTTGGCATGCAAACTTGACTCCAGGGAGCGTGTGGGCCATATGCCTTGGACCTAGTTATCTTGTTAGGAAGTAAAGTGATTGATCGTTTTCATCCTGGACTTACGACTGCTGATGTTTAAGCGGAGTCCGGGAGGGAAGGGGTAAAGAGAAGATTTTCTCAGCCCAATGAATATTCTATGACCATAGTCAGAAGTCATTATACTTTATCTTTTGCCAATATGTACGAACAGTCGCGATGCCCGAATCATCATCTAGCACAGAATCGGGACGAATTGTTGAATTAAGGCGAGTAGGGGGGGGAGCTTTTTTGTTAGTATTGGCATTGTATGGCCAGCCTCCTACTTACGAATGCCTCTGGCTTCCCTGAGTTGCATCAACTGTAATCGAGTGCATTCCATAGTGTTGAAGTCAAAATTTGGCGATCTTAACAACGGTGAGTTATGGGCTCTTACGGGTGTTCAATGAGTATCGGCAACTAACCTCAATAGTAATTCCCGTAACAGGGACAGAAAACGATTGTAAAGAATAAAGCGCTGTGGTAGTGAAAGGCCCCCGGCTTCTTGGGTCATCGAGTGGTACATCTTCCGCCAACGATTCTCCTTGGTGAGAGTCCTGTCTTCGTAATAGGTCGTGATGTCTCGTAGGGATCTTGATAGGCAAGGGAGAAGGATTTCGAGATAGTCGAGCACTACCGGAACCCGAGAGAAATGAATTTTGGAGTACTCGGCCAGTTCACGGAGCAGTTGGCCCGAGATACTGACCTCCTCCATCGTCATCAGCAAATGGGTATGGTTGCCCTCGCCCAAGGCATTGCGAAGGCCCAAGAGTTGAACTGCAACGCGGTCTGCCCTTTCTGCCTCCAAGCAACAACCTTGGAGCAAGTGTAGCTCAAGTTGGCCACCTAGAACCATCTCCATTACGAGAGGCAAGAGGCGTATCAGAAGAGGGTGTCTATTTCATCACATAACGAGGCGGGCCACTGTTGATTTGATATCCTTTCCAAGTCGTCTCTATCCGCGTGACACCCTTGACAGTCGCTGTGGTGATTGAATTAGACGATCGAGGCAACTGCATGCGGTGAGAGACTAGGAGGAGGTGAATAGTGGCGGGGTATCAATCGAGATTCTTCAGGATGGCTTGATAACTTGATAGATGATACAGATAACCGACGTCGAGATCAATTATGGGAGAGTGGATTAGACGAGAAATCAAGAATAGATTCAAGAATTGAGAGAGGGTATCTGGTTAATAATAGAAGAGGAGGGGACGGCCGATCTGCAAGCCGTCAATAACGTGTGATCCGATCCGCGCAACTCGTTCAACACCATGAAGAGGTGCACCCGCACCAGTCTAACCATACATAATACCTTCCCTGACGTGGTTGGTGCACGGTTCTCACACTGAGCCTTGAGTGAGCCCATCAGGTCGATGCACGTAATGACGGGGAGGCTCTTGAGGTTGTAGTTCTGCTCTCGACTCAGCTAAGGCCACAACATCCGGGGCCTTGGACCACCTGATGGTCAGATGCCGCCCGCATTCTCCGAATTTTGCAGCGGCATATCAATCAACTTGGGTTTCATCGAGACAGATACACCAACGAGAGGAAACCAATGTGTTGACGAGCGAGGCATTGGGTGTGTGTATGGCAGCTCGACACTCGCACTCCGGCCTGAGCCAACTTCTCAGGCGCTGCCACGATAGCAAGCGTGCTTCAACATGACGCCAGGCCAATGCATGAGGAGATTCGGGGCAACAATTGAGCTAGATTAGGATTGGGTGGGCACTCGCACCATTGACCAGTCGAGTCAAGATGACCATTCCTAGAGGAGGAGAGCCAGAGTAACTGAGGTCAACTGAACTGAACTATCCACTGACAGTCCAGGAGCGACGTGTTGCTACGACGGCGACTCTTGACGTGCGTCCGCGGGATGTGGACTCTTGTGTGGAGAAATCTGATGATGCTGGGGATAGAGAAAATGAGGAAGTGCCTTTGAAGCGCTTGAAACGATGGTTGTGCTGGGGTTACAGGTCCCTTTTCGACCTGGTCGGGCCTAGCATGACCTCGTGCTCATCCAACATTGCCAGGTACTCCACTTCAACGGCCGTGGGGGATCCTGGCGATGAGGCTCGGCGGGTTCAGGATAAGAAAACATTCTCGCGATGGTTTGCACGATGTTGCACGCTTTCATTCTGCGACTTGCGAACTTATTGTACATACGGGCGTAGATGAACAAAAGCCCCCGTGAGGTACATCCGTTCCTCTCGCCTTTGAGGTTGAGTACCTACTGTAAGCATTGCAACTTAGTTACATGGCCTGACTGAGCTGCACGATGCGAGTGGTCATTTTCTTTAATGACGACAACGTGGTTCCTCTGATGAATGATGCTGAGTACAAAGAGAGTTGGTGGGTGGAAGGAAGGTGAGGCTTTCTGGATGGTTGGGCGAGCCCTCTCTCGGTCCAATTCTAGAGTTCCATGGCAGGCAGGTTGGGGTTGGGTATCAACCTGTCACCTCCAGTCAGTGAGCTTCTTGGATGTGGCCTCACTACCACCTACCTAGCCACACAACACAAGCCACTTTCGACACTGGTCCACGATGAGACTGCTCACACACTATAGATCATAATTGGACCATTAATATTGGATGGTATTTTTGTTAAACTCCAATCATTAGAGTCTTGCGGCTGTAAAGTCTAATAATTCATACTAAACTTTCACCAGAACATCTCCTGATGTATACATTTCACCAGTATGGATTAGGTTAAACACCAACCATAACGTCAAAGCTCAATCTCGAACTGACCCGAATAGCTTCAATTCTTGACGCCGTCCCAAGCTTGATCCCTTCAACGCGTTGGTGCCGCAATCGTCTCAGGCACATTATAGGCTTTGCCCCAAATCTTTCGCACATAGGACACGCTTGTGGTAGATATTGTGATGTTTTATAGTTTCGATTATTTATGCCGAAGCTCCCTTAGTTGTACAGGCATCTCGTTTCCTCATCCCATGGACCCTCCAGAGTTCGTGATCAGGTTCTCGTTGGGAGGCCGCAGCCCGATAGGCCGCAATCTAGATCATAATAACATGTGGAACGACCTTAACCCTTGGAATCCTTAATAAAAAAAACAAGGCACTCTTCCTGTGCCATCATACAACACCACCGAGACCGAAATACAAAGAAGAAGGTCCACTCGAGCAGAATAACCTGCAATGCGGCGCTGAAGTGCTAGGAATAGTCCGATTCAGATTTCTTTGCCGAGCGACGCTTGGGTTTGACTTCATAATCTCCCTTCTAGGAAGACTCTTCCTCCTCCTGGTCGGCCTTCAGACATCGTTAGTGTGCTGCTGCTATAGTGCTGTTCTAGAATCCACTCACGTTGTAGGCCTGCTTCTCATCCTCGTATCGCTTCTTGTCAGCGGCAGCCTTGGCCTCATAAGGAGCACGTTGCTTCTCGTTAAGAGCCTTCCATCGCTCACCGAGGAGCTTGCCGACTTGACCGAAAGAGATACCAGGGTTCTCCTCACGGACGTTCTCACGCTGCTCGTTGGCGAAGAACATGTAGGCGGAGAGGCCACGCTTGGGGGCGTTGGGGTCTAAAGTTGGTTAGCTATGTTCAGGGCGGAACGCGATAGAGCACGCAGTGCATAGCAAGGCATGTGGACAGTGAAAAGCCTATGGATGAGTGAAGACTTACCCTTCTTGCCTCGCTTGGTCTTCTCAGCCTTACCGCGCTTACCAGCAGCAGCCTTGGGCATTTTGATTGATTTCTGTAAACGGGTGTAAGTTGGTGACTTTATGAATCTTGCGTGCGACAGAGACAATAAAATGGAGGTGATCAACACTTCGCCGTGTTGAGCGCGAGGTCAGTGATAATGAGGGGTAGCTCCATGAAGCTTGGAGCTGAGCTTGATATGAGATGGTGATGGACAAGGTGGCGAGGCGCAAACGCAATTGCGCCTCCCAACGCGTCAAAATTCGCGTCGTTCAAGGAAAAAAAGGCTTCTGGAGGGTTTGCGCGTACCTGGGAGGTGAACTTGGGGGAAAGTGATTTGTGGTGTTGGCGTAGTCTGTGATGCGCTTCCGTTAGCTATCTTGTAAAGCTGTCCGCGACAAAGTTTCCAAGGTGAAGATGATGCGCAAGAATAGACGCGGTGCAGCCCAGTCTGGAGCAACGTTTCGAGAAGAATCGATAACGAAGTTTAATCAAAACTTTGCCGCAAGGCAGGCGCAACGCCAGAAAGTGAAAGACATAAAAAAAAAAATTTTTATGGCGATGTTGTGGTGAATAATAGAGAGGATAGGACAGTACTCACCACGAAGACGTACAGAAGCGTATTGAGTGCAGAGGCGATTTTGGGTGGGAGAATTGTATGGGAGAAAAGAGAGGGAGAGAGAATGTATGGGGAGGGCCAAGGCAGCCTTTTTACTATGGGGGAGTGATTGTGCGTGGGGAGGGAACGCGACCTGCCCAGCTACCACACTTGGACTGTTATGCAGTGGGCTGGCCTGGGTGAGCTCTTGGTGCCCCCCTTCCTTGGGAAGAAAGGGAAAAAAAAATTGGGTGCGGTGCCCATTGCTCTCTGCGGTGCTTGGGAGCTTGCCCGCCCGCGCGCTGCACTAGTACTGTCGCAGCAGACTGTAGTCTGTACCTGTACCGCACCTGCCTTGGGCCATTTTCTGCCTCTGGGCCTGCTACTGGGGTGAAATGACCAGGACTCTGTCCTCGCCCCCTCATCTAAGCTCCCCAGAAACACCTGCCTCTGACCACTCACCAGCGTGTAAGCAGGCGGTCATTGTCTGGTACTGTACGGGTACAAGCCATACGCAGCTCGCCGCGCCGAGGTACAGTACAAAGGTCTTGTACCGCAGCACGACTTTAGTAATCCGCACAGTATACTTGTTGCATTAGGAGACATTCGCAAGCCCCTCTGCCTTTAATTACGGTACCTCTTACCTTACCTCTTACTCTGATCACTCCTAAAATAACCACACCCAATGAACACTTTGACTCTGCTCTGTGCCTGCCCAGTCAACGGGCTCAATCCAGCGGGTTCACGTTCTCCTGGGTGATACCTACTGTAACTTTGCCTAGGTGCCTTCCCCTGTGTCTGTGTCGTGATCCTGCCTCCACCCCGCCGAGTCGTTCTTTCTTTCGGCTTTCTCTCAGTAGTGTCCGTCCATGCCGTCCACCTCCGCTATGCTTCATCACACTCAATCGGACTTGGAGTCTCGCTCGGCACAACGCTACTTACACCCTCCTCCTGTTGGGACCTTTTTCTGTTCTTCGGTGGATGTTGCCAAGTGCAATTACATTTAGTAAGGTTGCATATCTTTGCTCCGCGTAGTGAATATCAAGCACTTTGTATAAGCATGAGCAACACAAACCACAAACATGTTCATCTCGCCATGGCGCGTGTTGTTACTTCTTCACTAATACGCCACGGTTCTTCCTCCCCTTTTGCTTTCGTCCTAGTGTTAGAGAATGAGTATAAGTTGGCTTGACTGTTGATAGATTAGTTGAGCTTGAGCCTCCTTGAGAAGTTGAGGCAGACTAAGAGGGGAGTGTTCAACCTACAGCCAAAACCGTACTACTTGCAGCATGTCATTGTTTGATTGTCGCCAGAAAAGTGGCGCTCTCCAATCATGGTACAATAAAGCGGTATTTGAAGGCGGGAGGTTGGGTTCATACATTGTAAAATGCATCGCTAAGTCAAAGTTCGGCGCTGTCCTGGCAGAGCCAAACTCACACATCAGTCTGGAAAAAAAGTATTGGTGTTGCACTCTGGCATTGCATACTATTGGAGACAAAGCCGTAATGGTCGAAAATGGTTCCAGTTGACGCCTCATGAGGATTGGCTGAGTACACTGTTACAGCATCAGACCAGCCAACCGACTGTAATGGCCCGTTTCCGGGCTTGTCTCTATTATTCCCAGTTCGTGCATCATCCGGCCTTGGGAGGGATCGCTATTGTCGTCTATCCGAAAGACAATCTCGGGCTATGTTCGACTTCACTGTCCTTAACCCCTGTTCCAAGACTACTGCCTCACACATACCATACAACAATGCATCATCCATGTGTACATCGCACTTGGTTTGGCACTACCTTGAGACAATGGTATCACTTGCGCGACTCTGCTGATAGCCAGAAGGGATAAACCATGTTGATACAGCACGCGAAACGGCTTGGTCCCCCCAGGTTACCTTCTTTGCACATAGCATTGATACTGCAGACTGCCTCAACTTCGATATTTCACTTCTCGTATGTACGTTACCAGGTAACTCTTTGTTCAATGGCGGGGACGTCCTTCGTCAGTTCTAGACCACTCCCATTGAAAGTTGGAGCAACTTGTAACCCACCGCAGGGTGCGGTACTTTAGCCCCATATAATGATCATGTATTGTCATACGAAATTTTCTTGGATAGGTACTTGTAGATGAGCACCCTGTCAGGCTGTGATTCTATGCATCCTTACATCCATCCATCCCTTCCATTGCTCGTCTGCTTGTTACCCTCCAAGGCAAGGAGATAATATTCCGACTGTTCTCCTTCCCAACCTCCGCGAGTATACCACACTCAGCGCAGCTGAAGCTGACTGCCAACACAGGTCCCTACCTAGGCAGTGCCCCTTGATCTTCAGGTCACATAGCCCGGACTATAAGTTGTCATGTTAGAGGCTGCAGAGGTTCATACTACTCAATAGATTGTGCAGGGACACCATACGATCCTAGCTCCGCAAAGAAGGATTGGTGCTGTGCCAGTGTATCACCTGGAATTTTCGCTCAAGCAAATCTACGGATAAGAGAGACTATGATCATATGTGCATCATTGGTGATCAGTTTTAATACCACACACTAAAAATGGATATTGATACTCCGTCCCTTTGCTCAGTCAGATTGCAACAGGCAAAAAGGACAGGCCAAGACAAGCGAGAAATAGACATGACGCCGGATACCTCATGACGCATACATCATCTGCGTGCATGGCGGGTACCACGAGTCGCGCGAGGAGTCATGGTGTAATTGGGGTAGCAATAGACAGACACAGGCAGACACAGGCGGAAAGAGAGAGAGACAAGCAAAAGCGCCCGGCGCAGACGGCTTTGCCGAACTTGTTTGGTCGCGCCGGGCCAAAACAAGGTGCAAAGGCAAGCCGTAAGTGGCCCATGGGAGAGGTACCAGTAGAGACTTCCAGCGGGTACGCGACACACCTGTCTTTGGGTGGTCATGTAGTCCTCCTGGCAGCTGATACTGTGCTGTACCTAGACGCCGAGCCAACTCTGGGCTCACGCCAAAGTTGAGAACAGGGAGCTGAGCGTCCCCCCGCCCAAATTCATTCTCTGTGTCCCTCTCCACTCGCTCTTCTTGACGGTTTTTTGCTGCTCGCCCCTTCAGTTTCCTGCCACCTGCTTTTCAAGCGGTGCTCTGCTGACTTGTTGCTCTTAGCCTATCTCTGACTTTGAAACGGTAAAATCGGACCCACGTTCGAGGTGTCCTCCTCCAAGATGAGCAAAATCAAGACCAAGGAAGCTTTTCGTCAACGAATAAAGAAAGGTATAAGAAACAGTAATTACTAGGTACTTAGGAAGAGCAAAACAAATACTCCATTTTTAATTAACTACAGATCTTTCTTTTGCAAGTACTCTTTTAATATATCCAGGGTTAGTACCTATTTTCTCCAATCTCTCTCTACATCAGACCAGACGGTGTACTGGGAAGTTGGAACTCGAAAGCATCCTAACGTTAGATTCAGAGCGTCTTGGTCGCTGCCCAACAAGCGACGACGCTAGTGATTAAACGCCCCTTTGCGGCACGCTGATCTGGTCCAAATTAAGGCAAATTCAGGGAGGGCATCAGAGTGATTTCGACGGCACGTTTTTTTGGGATACGCTGCCCTCCCCCATTCCCTTCGTTTCCTTTGTCTCTCACCTCCATCCATTTTCCATCTCGAAATCGCCAAGATATAACACGTGCATTAACCTCCAGGTGGTCATAGCTTTCATAGTCTGCTAAGCCTTATCGGGAGCTCATGGTGGAGTCTTGAGAATCATTCGATCCGACAGACTGGCGAATAGATGAAGTTGGAGACGAGGATGAGGTCGAGATGAGAGGCTTGAAACCTAGCACATGCATGTTGTTCCAGGGACAGCCGTGATCGCGCATCGCTAGTAGCGAACTATGACTCTGTCCTGTCGTTTAGATTTCCCAGCTCTTCTCTACCAGATCACGCATCGTCTCCACGACGGGATTTCACGAGTCCCAATCCAACAACGGAGATACGTATCTTTTCCTTCCCGACGGGACGGGACGAGGGTCGATTTCCTCGATGCATGGCCGAATCATAGGGTACCTTAAGGAACTGGTCACCTTGAAGCGAAGAGCATTCGAAAAAGCA
This sequence comes from Fusarium acutatum, assembly GCA_012932015.1. NCBI lineage: Eukaryota > Fungi > Ascomycota > Sordariomycetes > Hypocreales > Nectriaceae > Fusarium > Fusarium acutatum. The sequence continues at coordinate 99,198 of JAADJF010000379.1, forward strand.
GTGAGCTTTTTTAGAGCCTGAATAAAGTTGATTTTCTGTGGAATCATCATTCCTCCTCCTCGGGATCAAGTACAACATCTTGTAGTTCATCATCATGCACCCAATCAATGCCACTGCCAACTATTATACCGCTGGCTACGCCTTTCATCACTCTCCATCTCTGTTTGCTTGCCTTGACGTCCGCCTCGAGTTCCTCCTGCTCTTGCATCATCTTTGAGTTTGGAGGCACTCTCTTCTTCAGCTTGACTTGTTCTGCCAACTCAAGCATCTCAGCCGCTGAAGTGACGTTCTCTCGAGACTTGCGCAGCGTATTACTTTGTACATTTGTCAACACGCTTAGCACCTTGTTCGTTTCAGCGGCCTGTGTGGCAACTGATATAGAGGTATCGTCTCTACGCTCAATGTAGGGCAAGAGTTCACTGGCGAATGTTAGTTGATAGCGTATACGCGTGCGAACAGATACACGGACCGCTCAATAAGAGCTGCTTCTGGGCCTCCATGAACGGCTCTGAGAATTGGGTTCGCCGTCATAACAGCCTCTGTTACTTCATTTCTCAGGATATACTGCGCTCTCGACTCCATCAGTTCTGATTGGGCTTTCTGTGTTTCTTCAGCGGTAAATGATGAAGTTTCATCTAAGAACCGTCAGCGTATACTGCGAGCTTATCTCTGAGAGAAACAGACCTGGCTGATGAGACTTCTGGGCGTTTATGATTGCGATTTCAAGTCGAAGCTCTTGTATTCGATCATATAGTTCGAGGATCTTGGCTTCATCTTCTGAGATGGGAAGATGGGACATTTCTTCATGCCCGTCCAACATCGGGACGTCATCTGAGTCTGCCATAGTGATACTGAGATTCGATATGGCTTTTCTACTGGAGTTCCTGTGGTGTCATGCCTTTTACCGCACAACGCGTTGACCTTGGCGACAAGCTTGTTACTGATTGTGGCTGAAACTGTGGCTATGTATATGTGGCGTTCCAGCCAATGAAATGCTGCTCGTCACAAGGCACCGGTCACGGCGTCACGCTAAGACCAGGCTCTCATGGCCCATGGATAATCGGTGGATCTTTCGTCACGCGAAGATATTACTATAACTCATTCAACACCAGGTGCCCATTATAGCTCTGGTGATCAGAAACCATATCTCTACTGAAGTGCCCCCTTCTTTTCCGTCGGTCGCGCATTGCGGCAGTTTTTCCAACAGGAGATGTCTCGGGATGGCTCTCCAGGTGTTGATAGCCCATACGGGCCTGCGGCTGGAGGTCGATACCGCACAGTTCTCCATGTAAGCCTTGTCAAGATGACAATGAGATGTTGGCAACTAACTCAGCTGTAGCCTCGATGATCTTAAGGCCTGGGTCTCCAGGAAAACCTCAATCCCACCACAGCATATTGTCGCCTTGACCCCTCAAGGCCGGACCGTCAAATCCACAAGTCTACATACAGAGGTTGGTTACTTAGTAAGAGATAAGCCTTTTCTGACCATAGCCCAGAAAGAGATGTTCATATACGATATCCGAATAAGTTCTCCAGGAAATGCGAACCTCATCATCCCAGTCCCGGCTCCGAAGCGGTACGTCATCCCGAATGCGCCGAACACGATCGATGATGTACAGTCAATATCATCATGGCAAGAGCTATACAAGGAGCGTCGAAATTGGGCGATGCATCTGGTTGAGGACTGCGGGCAGATGAACACGACAACTGTTGCGCTGTACGACGAGATAGATGTTATCATCAGGTGCTTGGATGCGGCTGTTGCGAATCTCGAAATCAGCATCAAGACCATAGAGCCCAAATACAACGACCTTAAGAAATGGGTAACGCCTGCACTGGAAGAGCACGGGACTCTGGTTGAAAATTGGGAGCAATATCTTGATCTCGCCAGAAATACCCCGATCTCCCCTTTGATGGTCAAGTTTATGACTCGACAAGAAACCAAGAAGTCGAACCCAACTTTGGAAGACCTCATCGAACTCGATACCGCAAAGAAGGCGGGAAAACTTGCCCCGACAGCTCATCGAAGGTTCAGCGACAAGGCCAATCAACTCAACAGCACGGCGTCTCAGATGTATAGAAGCTTGGAATCACTGATTGCCGACTTCGAGAAGCTCATGAGCCGATCTGCTCTTGGCCACAGCACAGCTTCCGCACAACTTTTTGAAGATATCGAGGCAGTAGTGAAGCAGATGGACTCCGACTACCGAGCAGCACTTGGATATGGCAATACGCAACGAGATGTAGCGCAAGCTTCCAAGACGGCTTCAGTGCACACCGAACACTTGGTACCAACGCTTAAAAAGCGAGTTAAAGAAATGGATGAGCTACTTCACTATGCAACAGACGCGCGAAATTCTATTGCTTTGGATTCGGCAAAATTCATGCGTTACGTTACGGAAATAACATCTCTTCATAACAACGTCAAAAGTCAAATCAACGTATTGAATCAGTCGGTAGATGACATGACGACATTTGATTATCTTCGTCTCATTCACCAGTTGCCTTATATGTACGCAGCTTTCGTCTCAGAAGCAGTTCGACGGCGCGAATGGGTTGATAAAGTCAAGACGGACTCGTCTACTCTAGCGAACGAGATGGCATTGTTTCAGGATGAAGAGTCCAAGCGACGGCGTAAGTGGCAAAAAATGATTGGCAGCATGTATGGTCCAGATCTGGACACCAATGTCATGGGCCTGGAGGTCAATTTGCTTGGGGAAGACAAACCATGGCCAGCTTTGACCAAAGACGACTTAACAGATTTCGTGCAGTTGTTGCAAGAGCAACCTGTTGATCAGAGTGTATTGGATGATGTGTTGAAGCTTGTACAAGAGCTTGGCAATCCAACAAAGCAGCAATCCAAACGACTTAAGGCATTCAAGAACGGAAGTATCCATGAAGTGGCCCTTGGCAGGAGTGGCCTCATGATTCGAGGCGATGATGATTTACTACAGTCACTCCAGGAGGATAAAGGTAAATTAGAAAACAAATTGAAGACGGCCGAGAGCCGAGTCCGCCGTCTAGAGGATTTGCTTCATCGACAGAGCCAAGCCAGCCGCCCTGGAAATCTATTCCAGCCTCAGGGTCCCCAGCAGCGCGAGAGAGGCAACTCTGGGTCATCTATCAGATCGAGCCGTTTTGATGACCGTAGACGCTCTTCGGATGGCATCGACCCCTTGATGCGACGTATCACTCAGCTAGAAAACGAACTGCGAGAAGAGAAACAGCGGTCTAGTCGACTCCAGCAAGAACTCACAGCGCAATCGGATCATCATGAGAACATCAAAAGTCAGCACGAAGACTTGAAGGACCAGCATGAAGACTTGAAGGGCCAGCATGAAGACTTGAAAGGTCAGATTGCGGAAGTTAACACTACCAAACAAGATCTACTCGAGAATATGGAGGCCCTCGAACGCGAATTCGTCGAAGAGCGCAAGAATCTAGAGAACGAAATCAAGGCTCTCAGAGCACGGTTGGAGGATACTGAAGACGAAATCGAACAGTTCGACGAATCAAGGCAGCACGAGAAAGCCGGATATGTTGTACGAGTGGAGGAGCTAGAGGCCGAGTTAGAGCAAATCAACAAGCAGCGACAAGATGATGCCCTCAAAGCGCAAGGGCAAGTCGAGTTCCTTCGCAAGGAAACCCGAATTCAAAGAGAACAACAAGAGGCCCTTGAACAACAGGTTCAGTCTGCACAAGAGGAAACTCAGGACGTCTCGAGAAAATTGAGCGTTGCTGAGGAGACTCTAGGTGATCATCGGCACGCCCTGAAAAGACTGTTTACTGAGATGCTGCCCGAGGCTGCTGTCCCAGACAACTTTGTAGATCTTTCGGATTTGCTACTTACGCAAGCCGGAACGCTCGTTGAGAAGTCCCGAAACTTGGAAGCAGACATTGATATACTAAAAACCAAGGTTGAACACTTTACGGCAACCATTGCGGAACTCCGAGAACAGCTTGCTGAGAAGGATACTAAATTATCCGAAGGCGAAATGAAAGCGGTCCATTTGCGTGAGAAATTGGCTGAGGAGAAAGCAAAGGTGATCGCACTTGAACAAGAGCTCGCAGATGGTAGAGAGCAACTTACTGAGTTGCGTGCCAAGCTCAGTGATGGCGAAACTGGGCCCGAAGCTCTGCAGACAAGGCTAGAAGAAGAGGAGAAAAAGGTCATGGCCTTGACTGAAGAAGTGGCCTCCAAACAGTCCCACGTCGGTAGTCTGGAGGAAGAGCTTCGCATGTTCCAAGAGAAAGCGGAGTACCTCCAGGGCAAGATGTCTAACTTAAACAGCCAGTATGAGCACCGAGACGAGAAGACGAAGGATCTTACACAACGCCTCTATTCTCAAAACGATCGTATGTGCCGCCTATTGGAGCGCGTAGGATTTGCCGTTACCAGGAAAGATGGAGATATGACCGTTACTAAGATTCCAAGATCCGAAAGAAATGCTCAGAACCCCAACGACTCCTCTGACCCTGGTTCGTCCCTACGCAAGTCAGGAACTCTAAGCCGTGTCTTAGGTGATAGCGCTGATCTCGAACTCCTATACTGGCTTAACAACTCTGACTTGCAGGCCGAAAATGAGAAATATGAAGCCTTCATGAACAAGATTGGCAACTTTGACATGGAGCTTTTCTCCGAGACTGTTTATCGCAGGATCAAGGAAGTAGAGCACATGGCTCGTAAGTGGCAGAGGGAAGCCCGGTCCTACAGGGAGAAGGCACACCTTCTGCAAAAGGATTCGCACGAGAAGATTGCGTTCAAGCACTTTAAGGAGGGCGATCTGGCCTTGTTTCTCCCTACACGTAATCAGCAAGCTGGTGCGTGGGCCGCTTTCAATGTGGGCTTCCCACATTACTTCCTGCGCGAGCAAGATGCCCATCGCCTGCGTCACCGAGAATGGCTTGTTGCCCGTATCTCACGGATCCAAGAGCGTGTCGTCGACCTTTCAAAGAGTCTCCAGCCGAGCAGCGAGACAGATTCGACCAACGATGAGGAGAACGATAACCCCTTCCAGTTGTCGGATGGTTTACGCTGGTATCTGATCGATGCTTTCGAAGACAAACCCGGCGCCCCCTCAACGCCTGGAATGGGCAAGTCAACTGTTGCGGCTAATACCGTGGAAGCGACAGCCAACATTCACACTCATGCCACGGGTGGAAAGGGTAAGAGTCGGGATAGCGTCACTAGTATTGAAGGTATTAACAAGACTTTATCCAAGAGTCTTGAGAGTAGGCGTAGCAGTACGGGTTCCAAGAAAGCCCTGCCGTTTCAGCTTGGGGGCACGGCTTTGTTGAAGAATAGTGCTTTGGCTAGCGAGACCAACTCACTCCGTGCGCATCCCACCGACACACCATCCGGCACAAGCCCTACGCACGGGGGGCTTCTCACGGCAGCCAATGCGAGCCTAGCACAGAAAGCTCTGGCAGAAGGGCAGAAGAGCGAGCAAACGGAGAGTCCGAGCAAGTCTCCTTCTGGCGAGTCATCAAACCAAGGCGGCAGCGCCAAAGCGGACGAGGTACGAAACGTCGACACCCTTCTTGGACCATAATGATGGGTTGCTGACGGCCAGTTAGCAGCCTCGGAAAGCTGTGCAACGGGAGGATTCGGCTGAGAGCTCGACGAAAAAGTCGGTTGTTTGGGATTCTCTGTGGAGTGTTGACTATAATTATGAGAGTGCAGGTAGAAAGTAGTTGAAGTTCGGTGGCTCGTGTATGTGCTCGTACAGGGCCAACTCTTCTTGCGTTTAGGAAGTCTTTACTCTGGGAAAGGATGGGTGTTATTCACTTGTTTGGCGCATAAGCAATATGTGTAAAGAAAGGGAATAGAGTTCAGGAGCGTTTCGGATGGACAGCTAGGATGGGAAATGGAGATTTGTTTATGGTTTACAGGGTGAGATGAGAAGGAAAAGGCCATGATTCCCTTCTGTGATGTGTTTCAATTTACTACAGGAGAGACTCACGCTTCTGTCACATAATGTTCACGTTATATTTAGAGTTGGCAGAAGGTGCTTGGGGGAGGCAAGAAAACTTCTAATTCCTATAGTAAGTGACAAAGAGGTTATGTAAAGACTTGGTAGTGGACCTTTAGGCTAGTTTTTTTGCATTGATCCCTGGTAAGAAGTTTTCTTGTATTCAGGAGGCTATATATCTTGCTTTATCAAACTATCTGCACAAAAGCAACTACCTAGTCAACTAAAGTCTGTTTAACTGATCAAAATCAAATAGATAAGGGGGTTTTCGCAAGAACTCTAGGTTTTGGCAGGGGTATCTGGGGGCTATGGTTAGGCGTCAAGGCCTGATAGGAGAAACGATGAGATCGGGGCAATGGATACGAGATGTATACGAGACGTCATCATCGGCGGTCTCGGCTGTGGTGTCATCGTCTTGGATGGAAAAGATGGAATCTTCAGGACCATTACGGTTCCCTCTCTGATTCATACTGCATGACAAAATGGATCTGGCTGCCGGGCTGGAGACACTTTTTCAACCAATAGATATATGTTGGGAATCCGACGAGTTCTTCATCAGGATCATCGTCACTTTCGTCGCTGTCTTCGGAATGGCTTTTGACGACAGTGCTTGGGACATATTCCTGGTTCTCGAGGATTTTAGCCCAAAAGTCCTGGCCCAACTTACAGTATTCCTGTCGCACCGGAAGGCCAAGAACAACGAGTGTCTTGAGTTTCAAATGCATTCCCATCTGAACACAAAAGGACTTGAGTGCCGCGCTGAGACCATCGGTCCAGGGTCCTGAAAGATCAAGACAAAGGCTCTCGAGGCCAGTCATCAAAGACCAGTCCAGATGAAGAAGAGCTAGACGATCCGCTTCTCTTCTGCGAAACAGACGTGATGGAATGCAATGTGCATGTCAGCATCCATATTATGGGAGACTTGAGGGATAAGATACTCATGTACTTTCATTTCTTCGAGTTCTTCGCCCTCTAATGCCCAGGGAGAAGTTAGAATCATGACGTGGCGTCGTCGTTGGCACGCGAGACGATCGTCGTTTGCATGCAGCTTCTTGACATAGGCATTACGGTTAGGACCGTCAATTCCACCATAAGCATCGATAGAGAAGGGAATTTCATCCATGGTATTACCGGTGAGGACAAGAAGATTTCCGGCCTCACGGCGAAATGCTCCGAGATCTAGATTTCCGTTGTTGTGTCGACTCCAGAGGGCTCGCACTGACTCAACAAGATCGGGGTTGAGATATCTATCATAAACATGAAGTTGATGTAGCAGTCGATGTTTTTCGAGAGCTTGCTTCCAGTTCAGGTTCTCGGACGTCAAAAAATCGATCTCACTGTCGACGACAGGCGTTTTGTAGATACATTTGTGTCGGAGGGGCATACTTTCGATCTGCCCCTGTCCAAACACCCCATCACGATCCAGCTGACCTCGAGTGTAGATGACGGTGTAGTAGTCACCGGAGTCGTCACCGCAGACAGGTAGACCCTCGGTGAGTAAATTAATCTAGCACTCACTCTTTTGGGTGGTCTCGGTGAGGATTTTCATGATGATTTCATTCGGGAGTGTAGGTAACTTTGGTGCGCTGGTGTCATCCTGAGTGTTAGTCAGAGCACTCATGATTGCGTTTGTAGGATGATTTGTCGATCCAGTAGTGTAATGATTGCAGGTTTACTCTAAAGAAGAGATTGATGATGTTGTTGAGAAAGGTTTGAGTTTGATATTGGGTAAAGAACCGAGCAAGGTCACTAAGTGATTGATACATGGCTGTTCACGTGTTCACGGAGTTATGCCAGTGTCATTGACTATATACTATGTCGTTGCCACTGCGATCGAAGAAGGGAGACTGTTCATTCGCTCAGTCCAGGCCAAATGCCTTATGATTCAGCCTGTCGCGTCAAGCACTTGACGCCAGACGATGTAAGTGAGGTTGTCGTAGATGCCAGCTTCTGATTGGTGTTCGTAAAGTCGAGCTTATCTGGGGTCATGATGAGAGATAAGGTACAGGTAAACTATTAAGTTAAGCTCCGAATTGTAAGTCTGTTCAGCAAGTAACTTCTTCGCATGTTCAACACACAAGTTCAACCGCATATATCAATCGGCAGTCATGTATTTAGAGATGCACCAAGGTTTGCAGCGCTCATTACCTCCCGAACTACTCTATAATGTCATAGAGGCTGTCTTGCCTTCGAATCCACTGGCATTGATCCCAGCGTCACATATTTCGACAAAGACATTACTTTCTCTGACACTGGTTTCGCGAGATACATACAAGTTAGCTATTCGGCTGCTTCGAGAGCGATGCCTCTACATTGACACTAGTCGACGCCTTGCGCAGCTGTTGCTCTGTCTTCCTCACTCTGTATCAGGCCTCCCACCTATACTGCCACTGCGGAATATCACGTCACTCTATCTAGCCCCATTTAAAGACAAGTTGGACGACCAACCCACGGCAGCTTGGGTGCGGGAGCTATTCTGCGAAGTATGCGGTACACTGCGAAGGCTGATTGTACACATGCCATTCCAGAGTTTGGATCCACTGGATGACCACTTGAATGTCAGGAGGACTCTTCGCGAGGGTTTCGAACGGCTTGATAAACTAGATGAATTTGTCTGTCTTGACGATTACCCGGCACTGAGCCTTCAAGATGCTCCTACTGACGTCTGGGGTCTATGGCCGGATCTCAAACACCTTACAATATTTGGGGCACCGCTTGATAATCATTGGCTATGGTGGTACATCGCGACGCAACAGAAGCTTGAGCATGTCATCCTCGCTCGACCAGTGAATGTCGAGGCAGCCAACATCAAGGAGGAGTATTTTCACAAATTACCACGAGATGACATACGTTTAGACCGGGATATCAAAATCACCCTTTTAGACGCGGCCTTTGTGTGGAGGGGCGTCAAGACATCACGCTGGAAGGAATTCGATCCGAAGGAACGGATGACAGTTGAGCTGTATGATGTGCCAACATCGTTCTATGGTGATGAGGCGCCCAGGGAACTTGTGACGACATGGGTGAGACGGGGTGCCTTGAACGGGAGTTTATGGAACTGGGAGGGTGAAATTGTCAAGGAGACTGCAACCGATGCTACATGATGTATTTGTTCTTCGATTCCTGATTTTTCCTATCGATCATATTGATGTTATAGTAAGTCTCCGTTTCCGTTCATTCTCATGTTTATCAACCTTCATCCTGAATCGACTGTCATAATTATACCCACGGACTACTTGAGCAGATGAATACCACAAATTGAAGAACATTCAGAAAATCCGTATTCGAGTTCGGCAGATAATAAAAATCGAACTACAGGTCAAGTTTATCCAGCTGAAAACAAAACGTCGCAAAGTCCAAACCAATCGTCTACGGATGCATCGGAAACACAGCTCGAACATACATCAATTCCATGTGACGGGTGGCTCCCGGGTAGCTTATATACAGCCTGAAGGTGTAGTACCTATCAAAACTGGTGGTCAGCAGCTCACAAGATTGGGGGTTCAGAGCCAAATCCCACTGAAGGCTGTTCCCAATGCCCTGTCTAGCCTCTCCCCAGGCGGGGTTATGGGCATGTTCAGTGGGGTGTCTACCCTGTTCACCTGCCCGAATGGGGTAGAAATTTTTAAGGTGGAGCATGCTCCGGCTTCGCTTTCTTCCAGAAAACCCGCCATCGCAAACGCCAAAAATCCCCGTGTTTCCCCCGGCCGTTGAGTCTGCGGTTAGCGGGTGTGGATTGTTTCTCCATAAGCTTTCCTACAAACGCTCAAGAGAACAGACCATCTCGGTTTCTGTTACATACTCGCTCTCCGTGCGCTCTTTCGAAGTCTTGCGATCCAAAAAAACTCCAGATTTTGTTCCTCCACTGTCATGTCGCCCTGCGGCAAAAACTTACACGCTACCACCGAGAGCTAATAAATTCCCGACCAAGGAGGAGAAAAGCTTCTATCGCGAAATCGCCGTCCACACAAAGACATGCTCGCAAGCCACACCCTGTTGTGACCGTTTGACCGTTTAATCTGTCCGACACGAGCGTATCCCAAATCGTTCCTCTCTCCCCGGACTCTCAATCCCGACCCTTCCGAACCCTTTGTCGGCCACTGTTGAAAATGCCCGAGAAGTCGGCCTCGGTAGTGTCCTACGCTGCTGGTGCCTCTCTCGCTGCCGCAGCGCTCATATATGTTTTCGCACCAAACTTCTCCATCGATCACGACGCCACGAGCTCCAAGAAAAAGTCTATAGTCGGTTTGAGAAACCAAGCCAATGACTGCTTTATCAACTCGGTCCTCCAAGCTCTTGCCGGCTTAGGAGAGTTGCGCATATATCTGATTCGCGAAACGCACCGCCGCCGTATCGAAGATCCGGCAGTATATGCTAGTCTTGTCCAGCCAGAGGGTAAACAGATTGCCCAATGGAAGCTACAAGGCCTGCAAGAAGGACTAGTCACACAAGGACTGAAAGAGATGCTGGATGCGCTTAATGAGCGCCCCATCTACAAGAAGTCCATATCGCCGTTCCAGTTTGTCAAGGTTTTGGAGGCGGCGTTCAAGCAAAGGATCAGCCGCCAACAACAAGATGCGCAAGAGTTTCTTCAAATCGTGGCTGAGCGCCTCAAGGACGAGTATCACTGCGGACAACGCGCAAGACTACACATGCGGAGACGCGGCCTGTTTCCCACTCAAAGTACACCAAGTGTCGAGAACACGCTGGATAGTCAAGACAATGGTAAGGACGGCGACGAATCCTCACCAGAGCAGCAGCCCACTACCAATGGCGACAACGACTCTGCTATCGAGCCATCCGAGGAAACCGAGATTCCCCAGGACAATGGCCAATTGCCCATAGAAATTGAAGAGGGCTTCCCAATGGAAGGAAAGTATGAGTCGCATCTCGAGTGTCAGACCTGTCGCTACAAGACTAAGCCCAGGGAAGAGACATTCTGCACTATAACTTTGGCCGTGCCTCAGGTCTCCGGCACGACGTTGAATGCATGCTTTGACGGCATCTTCAAAACCGAATACATTGATGACTTCAAATGTGAAATGTGTCGATTGATGCAGACAAAGGCAGATTTAGAGGCCGAGATGGCCAAGTCCACGTCCGAGAGTTTCAAGGCGCAAGCCCAGGAAAGCATCGATAAGCTCCAGCATGCCATTGACACAGATCCCGAGAACCCCCCGGAGGATGTGGAGCTTGGCGATATTCGCTTCGCGCCCAAGAGGAGGATCGCAAAGACCACTCGAATGTCTATATTTCCAAAGATATTGGCTATTCACCTGTCCCGCTCCATCTATGATGTAGGCCAAATAACACAGAAGAACTCGGCCAAGGTGGTCTTTCCCGAACAGCTGCCTCTTGGTGGTTTGATGGATCAAAAGAAATATAAGCTGCTCGGGCTGGTTACTCACCGTGGCGGACACAACAGTGGCCATTACGAAGCATTCCGACGACAGAACGTTGCCGCACCCTTCTCAAACCCGAACACTTTCCAACCATCGGAAGCTTTTAGCAAAACACCGACACCCATAGGCACCCCTATCATGGGAGGAAGACCGACGCACAGTCCGGCAATCTCTACACCTGACCTCCTCTCAGGCTCTTCTGGTGACTCGACGCCTTCTCTAGAATCTCTACCGGTTCCGCCTAGGAGTGTCCCTTCAGACCTACGAGGCTCGGTGAGCTTGCCGGCAATTGGCAAACAGAAGGATCCGGAAACCAGCAGTCTTCGTTCTGTGGCCGCCTCTACAAAGTCAGCTCTCTCCAAGCTTACATCCCCCAAGCAAACAAACAGCAGTTCATCACCACCCAAGTCTGTGACATCAAACGTCGCCAAACGCTCAAGGAAACGAAAGTCAGCAACAGACAAATGGTGGCGTGTCAACGACGAAAAGGTCAAGGAGGCAAAGACCAGCGAAGTCCTGGGCATGCAGAGAGAGGTGTATCTGCTATTTTACGAGCTCGATAAGGATGCTTAGGATGCCGGTGAGGTTTATCCAGTGCGTGAAGATGCAGGATGGTGTGTGATACTCTGATGTGCCAATTCTGTTACGCTTTACAGAGTTGATGGAAGGGAGGCTATTTTTCTTTCTCTCCTAACTATTTGCATAGGGTTGGCGTTTCAAGCAAGACAGTTTCGGGATTTTCTATACAGGTAGATTCCATGGTGCTTTTTAACAGTATTTAAAAAAATATCTAGCATTGGATACATGGGAGTTGATGAGGAAAGAAGGTCATTTATAAGGTAGATAGGGCTATCATTTTTATCTATGGCAGTGGTGAATACGCAATTAACAGATAACAAAGATATTTGAGTAGGAGATTGCTTGTTCCTCGTGTTGCATGTTGCCCAAGTACAATTTGCAGCCAATATTTGACTATTTCTATTACATCTTAGTTTCTAACCTCCCAATTATATCTACAATCGTATCCAAAACGATATTTACTTTAATGTCTAGTGGCCAATCACAGTTCTACAATGAATGAGTCAGCATAATATGCAACAGCTAACAGATTGGGGATGACGACTTCACCAACCTCGTTGATCTTGTTCCCTGTTTACACTTCCTTTTATACATTTTTCTCTCTCTTCAAGAGAGCATTTTTACTTGTAAGGCAGTCTCTGTTTAGCATAATCGGAGACTCAGAATATTATCCCCTGAGCTGAACTTGACCACCAGGCTGCGGGTCTTCTCGACAAGGGAGCAGCATCGTCAATCCTTCGCTTGGGTCCAAAAAAAAGCAGTGACGGGCGAATACCTCAACCCATATGAGAAGCCTAGTATCCTGAATCAAGGTCTTTTTTCCTTCCTTCTTTTCTTCCACATTAGAATGTTGAGCCCGAGAAGGAATTGTTTAATCGCTTCGTTGGTTCCTGTTGAGATCAGGCGCCGTCAGACAAATCTCATAACTCAGACGCCTTTTCCACCTCTCATATAACATAATCATCTCAGCCGCGATGGTGGTCATTTCTCGACGCACGAGACGTCGCCTACGGTCCATCTTCATTCTTATTCTCATCTCTACCTTCATCATTTATTCTATCCTTCCTCACGATTCAGCCATCCGCCTGGCTTTTGTCTTCAACATCTCACGCTTCTTTAATTTTCTGCGTGGCGCAGCAACAAACCGAGACGCTTGGTTATGGAAATCGCCACGGTACTCCGTAGATCTCAAGAACGAAGTGGGCTACCTCATCAAAACTGGGTATGGAACGCGTCACCGAGTGCCTGAGCAGCTCGCTGCCTTTGAGGCAACAGGGGGTTTCTTAGGAAAAGAAGGCGAAAGTTTCCTTGTTGTAGGAGATTGGACGGCAGTGAATCAGACAGATGCAAAGCTGATAGGCGTGACGGTGCATGATGCTATCAAGAGAGTGATGGAGACCAAGATCAGAGGCAAGGTGAATGATTACCCCAGGCTGGTAAAGTACACAAGTCTCCAGGCAAAGCTCCAAGCAGGAGATGAAGAAGAAGCTCTGAAGATCGGGCAAAGTTATGGCTGGGAGCTTGATGCGCTAAAAGTTTGTCTCTCCAACAAATTCTCTCCACATCGCTAACAGAGGCAGTTTATCATGGGCATGGAGATGATATATCATCAGTTGCCAGGCAAAAAGTGGTACATCATCTTAGATGACGACACTTTCTTGATACGATCTTCTCTGGAGCTACTCATGGGTCACGTTGACTACCACAAACCCCAGTATATTGGTAACGCAGTAGGTGATTACAAGGCGCGTTTTGGGCACGGAGGATCTGGAATCCTGATATCCGGAGAGGCGATGCGCCGTTTGTTCGAACACCCGGGCATCGTACAAGAAGCATACGCCGAGTCCATGACCGAGACGTGGGGAGATCGACTGGTGGCGACGACACTTCAGAAGCTAGGCATATACATCGAAGAGTCGTATAATCATCACTTCAATGGTGAACCTCCTTCCATCACGCGCATCTGGGGTGATCGTTTCTGCTCGCCCCTACTCTCCTTCCACGGCTTGCGGAAGCCCGGCGAGATGCGCCGTGTCGGGGAGACACTCGCAAAAATAGGCAAGCCAGTGTTATGGCACGACGTTTGGCAGTTGTTTGGAGGCTCAGCTATGTCGGCGCTTGAGAGCCGCCCAACAGAGCTGACAGCGGATCATGTGGGCAAGCCGGACGAGCACACCCGCTCATGGGGCGATGTGAGGAGTGCAAATGCTTGTCAGAAGCGATGTGAACAGAGCGGACGACGCTGCTTGGCATGGACATATGAGATGGAGATTGAAAGATGTCACACGAGTCCTTGGCTACTGCTGGGGGCGGACGGCGCTACAGGCAAGGCATCGGGCGTAAACTGGCCCGAGGTGAAGCCATTGCTCAAAGGCTGCAGATAAATGAGGAGACATCATCCTTTGCCAGCAAGTAAGAGAAAACGAGCTCGTGTTGGCTCAGCCTAAGATCCTGCTTTGCTGTCCAAATTCGAACTGCTTCTGGGGACTCGTCATTGGCGTGAGTTATCTGGCAGTACCATGCTATTGCTCGGGGCTTTTCCCCGGCCGAATATGTATCATATCATGTACTATATCATGTACTATATCATGTATCATATGCACATTGGATGCCCCCTTTAGCCTCAAATATCTGTTCCACTCAGTGAACGGAGTAAGGAAGAAAGCAAGAGAAGCCTCATTGGAACGCCTCCGAGGACTAGCGACCCAAGAGCCGACCGCCATTGTATTGACAACCGGTGTGGAGAGAAAAAAACTGGACCGTGGATACCGCTACAGCTCCTCTGCACATGGAGGTAGGGAGGGGAGGGGCTAAGGACTGAGCCAGCAAGCAGTGGTCAAGTTTAAGGTCAGCGTTCCAGGAATCCGGGAACTAATGGTAGGCGAGAGAGGGAGCAGGCAGACGACCAGTAAGGCGAGATAGTGAGATGCGCAGGAAAGAAAAGCCGGTTGGCCAGACACCCTCCCTCAACCCCCCCTTGCTTGACGGCCTTCGCTCGCTTGCTTCCCGTCGCCGTCTGTCAGCCGGGATGTTTGCCTCTACAGAGAGGAGGGACGGTGGGTTGGTGGATGATTGCCATTGCCGTTGCGACTTTGTACCTATAGGTAGAGCACAGTGCAGGAATAGACCAGGCCTGAGGAGGATCCGCTGCACTTGGGTGGGATCCATGTGGGTGGATGGTTTATTAGCGAACCATGGCTTGAAGCTGTGGAGAGGCTCGTCTCGCTTACGTCGGGACCTTGCCGTTGGACGTAGGCATCTATATCGTGTACGGGTACGGCCAGAAAGCTAAAACATGACCGAACAAACTGACGGTTGAAGACGCTTACTCGTCTTGTTGTGTTATGGTGCATGCATGAACGGCGCCTATTTTGAGGCTTCTGGCTCCCAGTTTGGTAACTATCTCCTGGAGATGGAACAAGACGAAGTGACACAGAGAGCAGGGGTTTCGGATTTGCTGAAATTGGAAGAGGGGGGAGATGATATTGGATATCTTAAGATTGGGGAGTGCGGACAACGGCAAGATTTGCAATTCACCGTGACCTAGCCCGGCGGGTACCTATTTGTGAGAAACGACCGGCGAAAGGAAATAAAGGATACTTTTTGTAGGTAAAAATGACGATTGTGACGAAAGGCAATCTTGCAGAGTACGGAATCGGTCGGAGTAGCTAGTTTTGAAGTTTGATATAATAAGAATTCAAGTGCAAATCTAAATTCGAACCATGGAGTGGATAGACTACGTTGTATGACTCAGCCCAAAGAACAACGAACGAATGGAAGCAGAGAAGGGTAAAGGTCGAGAGGTAAGGGAGGGACGGCAGTTAGCTTTGGTTCCTTCCACTTGCTGGTTGGGTTCGAGCCAGCGAGCACCGTCTGGTTGGTACCTGACATTAGTGGCTCCTATAGAATGACTTGGAAAGAAAGTCAAGTCTCTTAGGGATGTGTTGTGGGGTCAGTGGCTTGCGGGGATTTGACTTTGACATTTTTGGAGAAGCTCTCTGCGTTCGATTGAGGGATGGATGAGATACGGATACGCAGATCAGTGCAGTAGTTGGCTGCCTATCTGTACAAGGAGAGAAGAGACAACAAATGGATAACGACAATTAGGCCCCAGATGACCTACACTGAGGATTGACTATCCAGGTCTAGCCCAAGCGTTAATCTCAGTCGGAACTTTTCAACTTGAGCTCATGCTCATCACAGAGAATAGGGGTGTATTGAGCGTTGGAGTCTACGACGGGACGAGAACCTTGCACCCGATAGGCCATGAGTGGCACACAATCAAGCCAGGATTGCCCAGGCTACACCACATGCAGAGTACGGTACACGGACATAACTCTTGCATGCGCCTGTGCAGATGAAGCCTTGAACTCTAATCGATGTTTGCATTTACTTACTTGATCCTCTGCTAAACTGAAGATACATGGCGGTCCCAGAGAATACAGATCATGGCTGCTCGTAACAGACAGGTCTTATCCTCTCCTCAGGTGCTCAGCTATATGCTGGCCAGTCTCATTGAAATGTATTGTATAACCATACATGAGTATAAACACAGTCAACTAATCCTCGCGGAATCTCTGCCAGGCTAACCTAATCATCCATGCTATACGGATACCTTGTCCGGTATTGCGCCTCATTAACAGGGTTAGGTATTCCACAGAGCTTGGGCATGGTAACAGCTTCTATAGTGCTTCCAGAATTGCTGGATACTAGGGGTCTACTCAAGCGAGTAAAGGAGAAACGCGAAAAAGAAATTCTCGTTAGTAGGTAGTAGCCGACTTGAGATGATGAGCATATGTATGTGACATTTCTATATCCATGAGATTGAGATTATGGAGTAACCATGTCTGTGTGAAGTTTGTACAAGGTAAAGCTTTGAAGAAGCTTGAGATTGGCCAAGATCTGTTGTTCGACGGGCGATGCGCCGCTAATGCACCTGCTTCCAGCTCCAAAGAGGCTCTAGCTGGAGCTACTATTCTTCCGTTCAGCTGATTGCTCGATTGATGCGTTATGCTAGGCACTGAAATGGAAATGATACAACCATCAAAGCCAATTTTCCAAACTTTGAAGGTCGACTGTTTGTTTGTTCGCATCCGTCCTTGAGCGCCTCATCAAACAGCCTTTTCAATAAGCGAGGCTCCTCTCCTTTGTATCTGCCTCTGCCTCCGCCAACTGCTCTGCTGGGCAAATACCTCGCGTCCATTTCGTTTACATACCCGTCCGTCTGTTGCATAAGTTCTACAAGTAGAGTAAAACAGGTTGCTCACAGGACCAACTTCGCGCGGCGCTTGTTTGTCGAGTATCGATCATCCCGTATGGGCATCGGCCTACAAAGCCCGGCCCGTCTCCACTAGAACTTTTCAATTTACTGGGACCCGACGGCCAACACCAACACTACCACCACGGTCACCACTCCCACCACTACCACTACCACGCGGCAACCGGGCAGGGGGCGATCCAGTTATTCTGTTGTATAGTATTGTACAGTACAGTATACCTAGTATCTTCGATGCTTGACGACGACGAAGAAGGGACAGGACGTGCCAACTCTATTTCCCGTTTGCCCCCGATCTTGGAGCTCAGCCTCTGAGCCTCGCTTCCGATCCCGCCTCTTGGACCCCTGGGTCTTGCGATCTTCCTCTTCGCTGTGCTCTTGTCGCTGCTGCTGCTGCCGCTGCTCCTCCTCCTCCAGCGCATCACCTGTCGATGGTCTTGGCCCCGTCCATCATCGCGACTCTTACTTTGCTCTCAGTGGCAGTTGCATCGCCGTCGCATCGTGTCGCGACCCCTGGTCCTGGGTTCTGCCCCTCTTGCACGCCTTTGCTCCCCCTGCCACGCCCTGGCTTTGGCTCCTCTTGATCTTCCTTGCCCAGAGCCAGCACTTCGACTTCCTCCGTGACCCAGGGTCGCGTCCCCCTGGTCGCTTGTCCTTCTTCCTGACTTTGCTTTGAGGCTCCATAAAAATTTCTAATTAAAAAACAACATGGCTCAAGAAGACCATGGGCAGAGTCACGGTGACTCTCCCAATAATCCTACAATTTCTGCCCCGACATCGAAGTCTCCTTCTCTAGCTCCCATAGTTACATCTGCCACCGCTCCTCCAGCTTCCAACACGACTGCTGGACCTCTCAACACTGCTGCTGCCGAGACGACACTCCCACCCATCACCGAGCTTGCTTCAGTGCCGTTCACGGCTGCGGACCGCCCGACCGCCTCGACGACCGCTCCAGTTCCCACCTCTACACTCGCCGCATCCTCCGAATCCGAACCATTCGCCGTCTCTTCTTCCGTGCCGACACTCACGCCAGCCTCGGCTCCTGCTGCCTCTGCCGCTCCGCCCGCGGTTCCTCAGCAGAACGGCGACAGCAGGGCCCCCGAGGCTGCTTCGACACCCACGCACAACTCGGAAATGTCCAACCAGCATCCAGGACTACCTCATGGTCAGCATGTGAGCTATCCGGGCTCCTCAATGCCTTATGCGTCCTCAGCAGGCCAATCAGCCGCTCAATATGCCCCTTATCCTGTAGTCACGAGTCAAGCAACGGAGCCATACAGACCGAGTCCTATGCCTGTCAGTATGCCGCTGCCTAGCATGAGGACAATCGAGAACCCACATGGGCCTCCGGTATCGAATCCACAGGGCATGCCAATGAACATGCATATGGCGCCCACGTCAGGCGGTGTGCCATTCTATAGCCATCAAGGCATGCCAATGGCAAGCTACGGTCTTCCCGATTCTATGGCTCGTTATGCTATTCCCCACGATCCGCGGCTTCTGGGTCATAGGGGACCGAAGAAGGTGTGTTGAAGCTTGGTTAGGGGTCTCGTTCCAACAGGCCATAGCCAGCCAAGGGTTTGGAGATTGAAGCTGACTGTGACCTTTAGGAGATTAAACGTCGGACAAAAACAGGCTGTCTGACTTGCAGAAAGCGTCGTATAAAGGTGAGCTATGATTTCATACTTATCTCCCCTTACGCAGCTCGTGACCTTGAAACACGAGATGGGACGCGACGAATCAAGAAGATGACTTGGGAAGAAGGCGGGCTTCAAATACGTGTCGCAGGTGGTGAGCTTAAAGCAGGTTATCCAAAACCCTGTGCTGCATCAAGCTTGCAGCTTCTTGCACCCTTGCTCGTTTGCCAGGAGGTCACAGAAACAAGCAAGACTCACGTTCACGTAGCACTCATCACCCCAGATTTCCCCAAGTAATGCTTGTATCGCAATCGCCCAATCCCAACCTCAGAGCGCTCCAGTAAATGGATTGCCTCGGAGTCTAAGCTCCTCGAGGTTTTGGGAGCTCTGCTTAGCTTGTCATTGGTCACAGCTACCGTGCATCTCCTAGGCAGCTGCACAACCCCCCCTCTCTACTTTTTGGTGGAGATAGCACCCCGCCCAACACAGCTCTAACATCTCCCAGTGCGACGAAACACACCCGACTTGCAACAACTGTAAAAAGTCGAAGCGAGAGTGTCTCGGTTACGACCCCATTTTCAGACAACAAGCGGGTGGACAATCATCTTCCAACATCCAGCCTGCGCCCAGCCAAAGGACTCCTCCCACAGTTCCAAGCTCTGTGCCTTCAACTGTCCCCTCGTCGATAGCACCCAACACTGCCCTTACCGCTCGACCTACGAACTCATACGGCAGCCAACCATCTATGCTCCCAAGCTCGTACGCAACAGCTCACGCGACAACAGCAAGCCCTAACCCGTCTATCACCTCTCTTAGCTACGACTCGAGTTTTTCCAACGTTGCATCTCCTCCTGTCAAATCCGAGTCGACATACGAGTATCCGCCCGCAATCGACCCAGCCCTTCAAGGATTCTCATCAACCTCAAACGCGGAAAGCTCTAGAGCGGTTGAACACAGGCCTCTTGCTGACAACAACCAACAACTTAGAGGTGGCGCCCCCTACTATTGATTTCACCCTTGTTCGTCGTTTGCTGCGCTGCTGTTGAGAACATCTGCTTACGCGCGTTTCTGACAGCCAACAAAATGAAGATTGATGAAATTATCGATCTCCTGGGCACAGTTCCTCCGTCCCAGAATGTTGCCCACACTGAGGGGACTCGCAATGAAATCACCAAGGTGTATCATGAAATGTATGCACCTGGGCTTGCCTCTTTCTTCGAATCCGGGTGGTACCACTTTACAGAAAATGGATTACCTTCGTTTCCTCAAAACCAGCGCCTCGTCGAATTAATGGCATCTTTTCTCAAGGCTTTGGAGGCTGTAAAGGTCAACGATCAAACCCAGATGGCCTACTCTGGTATTCTTGAGACGCGCCTTGTGTGGGAGCTTGCGCGAGCAGCATACGACCCTCCTGCTGCAGCTTCTGCTATCAGTACCACAACGCTGCCGCACGATGGTGATGCGAAGGAAACCCAAAACCGTGTCCGAGTTGTTGAGGCACTTTTGTGTGGAGACTATCTATCAGTCAACCCACTCTGCCCACCATTGCAAGACCCGGACAGTTACCGAAGCCGACAATTTGATTTCTGGTACAGCCTGGCTGAGTTCGTGCGTACGCGGGAGAATCCCACTGGTCCATCTGCCGCCAAGTCTAGGGAGGAAATGCTTTCGAGAATGCGCTATCTACTTGATGGTCGTGAGAACCGCGATGTTCTCTACTCGATTGCAGTTGTTCGAGAACTTGCTCCCCACTTTGATTCTCCTTACGGCAACGCTGCTCCTCAACATGCCGACGAGAGTGACCCCAAGAACAGACTCTCAGTTGCATCCAAGTTCATTTACGATGAGTCTCAGGTCACAGGTGGAACAACCAACGTCGTGCGACGTCTTTGCGACATTGCATACAGAGCCTTCGTCAATCCAGGTGTCAATATTGCTCGGAGATCTTGATATGATTTTGTTGGTGTTTTCGGGGTTGGTTCCAAATTCCATCGTTTACAATTCGGCCATAGCCATAATTTCCTTTGTCAGTAACACAACATGACCTTTTGGTCATTCTTCACCTTTCCTAACAAAAGCACTGTTCATCACTACAAAGCGGAATGTCGTTCGTTGCATCTTCTGGGGCATGGCGAGGGGTTCATTAAAAGTTTATTATTGTTCGTTTTGGTCTGTTTGCGGCGTTATTCTCCCCCACGGGGATAGTGAGGCATTGTCTTTTTTCGTTATTCCCCCTTTGTTCATAACGGCCTACATCAATCGATCTTGGTCGCGGCGTTTGCAAAAACAATGACCCCTATGGTCTAAATGTATACCTTAATGCTCCTGCGGCTCGGCAGTGAGGGAGAAGAAGAGATATAGATTTCGGCATCAAGGGAACGGTAGAGACCTGACACGGAGTGGATCATATGGGAAACAAAGGATACTAAAACGCTAGTGTGGATCTTCCATAGTGGCATGCTCTGTTTTGCCCGGTTTGACATTCGATACAAGGCATTCAACTTGGCGCGGCCAGGGCATAAGGTTCAGTTTTGATTGAAAGGCGGCTATACGAGAGCCCTTTTTGGTGTGTATGACTGGGATCTCGTCACAATGGGCTATTGTCTTGTTCGTCTAGGAGAAGTTATGGCGCTTAGCATATAATAATGGTTACAATAATTAAATATTACTCATTATATCGACCAGCAGGTGCTGATAATAGTAATTAATATGTAGTTGTCATTGGGAAACACGAAAGAGCCTTGAGATGGTCCTCTTCCATTCCACTTTACACATTTGTAACTCACTACTGGGCTGCTTTGCACAGCGGGCCGCATCACAGAATCAGCTACGGTAGCGATAGATGCGATTTACTATTGTCGTTACATATGAAAAAGGCCAACAACTTGTCGAATTTGTGCAAGAATTACGAACCTGTGGTATCTTTCACCCAGTATTAGATACCTAGGTAAGCCAGGTACGGTACTAAGTAATCCGGGGGTCTTGCCATCGTTCGATTATACTTCTATTTGTGGACTGGTCGTAACCTCCACTTGCTGGCGGCATCTAATGCAACTGCCTGTAAGACACTAGCAGCGTATAGGGACCTTTGTAAATCGGCGATTACGGCAACAATAGCCTCCTTTTTGGCATCGCCGGTCGTGAGTCACTTGAAGTGGTCATATCGGCAGGTACATTTGGTTTAAATACCAACTCATAAGCTGGAAACCTCTCACTTTCTGGACTGATGAAGTAAGCCCAAGTTACACTATTTCGGACTTACTGTTCTTGTTTGGAACATCACATACACTTGCGCCTTCGAGAACACCACTTGATCAAACAAACTTGCTATCTACTTCAAGGAGCATCCACCATGGCCAGCACAAGAAAGTTAACAGCAACTTCCTCAACATGCGAGGAGCCTGGAGCAAAAATACTCGAGACACAAAGACTCATCCTCCGTCGATTCTATCCGTCCGACGCAGAAGTCATGTCTCAAGCGGCTGACAACAAGTCTATCTCCAAAAACCTGCGTGATGGTTTCCCATCCCCTTACACACTGGCCGATGCATTGTATTTTATCAACAACGTAGCCAACAACTTTGACGGTGCTGGTCAACACTGTGGCATCTTTGTCAAGGCCAACACAACAGAGAACCCTTCGTCGGAACCGGTCTTTATAGGCACTATAAGCATGATGGCCAAGAACGACGTCTATTTCCGCACGTGGGAGATGGGCTACTGGCTGGCTGAGACAGCCTGGGGAAAAGGCTATGCAACTGAAGCTGCCAAGGCACTCATACGATGGTGTTTCGAAACATGGCCTGAGTTAAACAGGATCGAGGCGTGTGCAAATGGGGGCAATAAAGCAAGCCAGAATGTACTAAGGAAGTCTGGGCTCGTTGAAGAAGGCACCAGGAGAGGTGCTGTTTGCAAGAATGGGGAAATACGAGACGAGGTTCTATTCGGTCTGTTGAGGAGCGAATTATAGCTGAATAGGAGTCAAGGAAGATGTAGACCTGACGCTGAAGAGATTATACTTATAATACAGAGTCGTTTATCATATCAATCAGGTCGCTAGTTCAACTTGACATTAGGCATGCGAAGTTTCATGTCGGTAATATAAAAAAAATGCTGAGGAGCAAGATTGACTTCACTTATAGCTCCAAGATTGTGTAATGAACATCTTGTGGCTATTAAGCACGTCTTGCTGGATGTGTCAGCAAATTTATTCAGTCTTCGCCTTGCAGTCAAGATTAACTCATGGATAGAAAGTGCCTTGTATTAGTTATTATCCTCACTTGTCCAGAAATTGTTAGCTGGGGCGAATCAAGAATTCCTCGTCTTGGACCTAAAGAATAGATGACGGCTTTGATTCTTAGCGGGAAGTTGCAGCGATAAGCTCGGGTTATTCACAAAGTGAAAGTTGTTTTTCATAAGAAGAACATAAAACCTCAATACATATTTTTGAAACGTCTTGAACCATACAAGATAAAACCACGTACAAGTTTGCAGAATGACTCTTCTCAATTACAATGACTCGGCCGAGTGATGTGATGCAATTGGCGATAGATGTTGCTCGCGGAGTAGAAAAATCAACGAGTAATGGTTGATTTCTGATTGGTCAGCCCCCGCAAGAATAATAGTCCGGCCCACCACCAAGAGCAAAGCTCCCAGGTTTCGACACAGATCCCCGGACCGCGGGAGATGACGGCCACTATCACGAAGGCGAATTCCCCTCCATCAATCTGCCATTGACCTCGAGCCAGAGGCCCTCTCGGGAGACTCTACACATCTCGTCTCACTAACGGCCGTTCCCTCTCTGCTCTTTACACAATGGCTTCCCTCCGACTCGCCAGCCGAGGCGCCAAGAGCCTGTGCATGCGGCCAGCAACATTCGCTGCCCGCCCTTTCTCGACGACCTGCCAGCGAAAGTACGCCGCCCCTGTCGAGCCCGTCGGCACCAGGCTCGTCCCCGTCGACGAAGACTTCTCATCCGCCCAAGATGTCTATGGCCTCTCCAAGCCCCGAAAAGCCGGTACCCGAAAGTCGCGCGAGAACTCCGTCCAGGACCGAAAGGTTCGACACTATACCGTCAACTTTGGTCCTCAGCATCCCGCTGCCCACGGCGTGTTGCGTCTGATTCTCGAGCTCAATGGTGAAGAGATCGTCCGAGCCGACCCCCACGTCGGTCTGTTGCACCGAGGTACTGAGAAGTTGATCGAGTACAAGACATATCTCCAGGCTCTGCCTTACTTTGATCGACTTGATTACGTCTCTATGATGACCAACGAGCAATGCTTCTCCCTTGCTGTTGAGAAGCTTCTCAATGTCGAAATCCCTGAGCGAGCCAAGTTTATCCGAACTCTGTTTGGCGAGATCACCCGTATTCTTAACCATCTGATGTCTGTTCTCTCACACGCTATGGATGTTGGTGCTTTGACGCCTTTCCTGTGGGGTTTCGAAGAGCGTGAGAAGCTCATGGTAGGTGGATCATTAGGAGTTGAAGACAATCAGCAATTGACATGTTCCAGGAATTCTACGAGCGTGTTTCCGGTGCCCGTCTTCACGCTGCCTACGTTCGACCCGGTGGTGTTCATCAGGATATCCCCGTTGGCCTTCTCGACGATATTTACCAGTGGGCTACCCAATTCGGCGACCGAATCGACGAGACCGAGGAGATGTTGACTGATAACCGTATCTGGATTGAGCGATTGAGGGGTGTTGGTGTTGTTCCCGCCACTGAGGCCCTGAACCTTTCCTTCACTGGTGTGATGCTTCGTGGTTCTGGTGTTCCTTTCGATGTCCGAAAGAATCAGCCATATGATGCCTACGACCAGGTTGAGTTCGACGTTCCCGTTGGAACCAACGGTGACTGCTACGACCGATACCTCTGCCGAATGGAGGAGTTCCGACAGTCTCTCCGCATTATCCACCAGTGCCTCAACAAGATGCCTGCAGGTCCCGTCCGTGTTGAGGACTACAAGGTCTCTCCTCCTCCTCGATCCGCCATGAAGGAGAACATGGAGGCTCTTATTCACCACTTCTTGCTCTACACCAAGGGCTACGCTGTTCCTCCTGGTGAGACCTACTCTGCCATCGAGGCCCCTAAGGGTGAGATGGGTGTGTACGTCGTTTCTGATGGTAGCGAGCGACCATACCGATGCCACATTCGCGCTCCTGGTTTTGCCCACTTGGGTGGCTTCGATCACGTCTCCAAGGGTCACTTGCTGGCTGATGCTGTAGCGGTTATTGGTACCATGGATCTGGTGTTCGGTAAGTTTGCTTACTTTCGTTTACTGACAAATTATGCTAATTCAATCGTAGGTGAGGTCGACAGGTAAAGCATTTCGAAAAGAAAGAAGGTTAGAATGGGTTTCTTTTGTTTGTAATCATAGCTGATAGGGAGACCACGGTAAATACTCCCACAAACGTCGTGTGCTCGAGCGAGAAGCTATGTAGAGGTGATCCGTGTTCTGAAATAGCAATGAATCATCTTATTTCCATTATTCTTGAGTGTGATATGTACAGTTCTATTGTTACAGACAAAAGTACATGCTTTAAGAGTTGGAGGATTTGTCTGGCCTGTCTGGCCAGAAGTCTACAAAAGCTTAGTACCAGTCCCAGAAGCCTGCTCCATGAAGAAATTCTTCAAGGGGCCGAGAGCATTGACAGCCCGAAGACCAACTGAACGAAGCGGCACAAGGGGACCACTCTCGACAGAGTAGAGTTTATGAAGCTTATCGCAAACGTTAAGAATGACATGATTGGCGGCATAGCGCTCGCTGTTGTAAAGCTCGAGAGACAGCTGAGTGCCAAGGTCCTGACCATGAGAGACAGCATACTCAATGGTTTTGGCTAGGCTCTGGGCATCCCCTTGACCCTGATTCAAGCCTTGACCAGCCAAGGGGTGAATAGTATGCGCCGCATCGCCGACAAGTGCGACGCGTTCGCCAGTGTATGTATCGGCATGGCGCAGCTTCAGAGGGAAAGATGCGATGCTCCCCTCCTGAACTCCAACAATAGTCTGTGGAAGAGACTCCGCATCAACATGGGTGTGCTGCAAGCGCCAAGATAGCTCTTCTGCCTGGTTATTCTCCTGTGTGTGCATGAAACCAACGTCGACGGGGCTCAAACGGAAGGCAGCGTTGACCATAGCGATAAAGTCCTTGGGGCTCAGACTCTTGAGCAAGGCGGCCTTCTCAGGTGTAGTAGACCAGACCAACGTAGCGTATTTGCCAGGCATAGGGAGCATTGCAACTGGGCCGGTAGGCAAGAATCGCTGGTACGCAATCTTGTTGAACTGGCCGCCCCAGCCCTCGCCTTCGAGCTCGAGCGTTGCGACAACGCCGTGTCTACCATAGTCCCATCCGCGGCTGTTGATACCGGCGAATGTGCGTACTGGACTGTTTGCCCCATCTGCGCCAACAAGGAGTCGTGCTGTTAGTGACTGGCCACTCGAGAGCTGCACGACTGGCCATTCGCTCAGATCCAATTCTTCGGTCTCCTTGCCCAGACCGATACTCTCCACTTTCGTATTGTCAAAGACGTCCACTCCGCCGAGTTCTTGCAATCTCTTGAGCAGGCCGGATGTCAAGTTCAGATTTTCAGCCATGTAGGCAATTGTCTTGTCCCCGGTCGTACTGGGTGGCCAGTCGAACTCTATACGGGCACCTGTCACTCCATCCCAAACCTGCATCTCCTGGTAATCCTGCACACGTTCACGCTGTAAATGTCGCCATGCGCCGATTTTGTCGAGGTATTGAGCCGATGCAGGGGTAAGGGAACTGCATCGGTTGGAGAATTGGGTCAAAGGGAGTGAGAACGACTTGGTTTTGGAAAGGTCCTGGGCTTCGATGAGGGCAACTCGGAGACCAGCCGTTAGAGGATTAGCCCCTACTGTTTGTTAGTTATTTGCTGATTGAGCGGGCAAGAAAAACTCACGAAGAGCTGTCAGTAAGCTCAGACCTGCTGGCCCACCGCCAACACAAACAACATCATACATACTGTCCTGTGTCGAAGTGGAAGCCCGGCGAAGCTGACACTGATATTGTCGTACACAGCTCCGACAGACGAAGCCGGGCTTTCCCAGCACAGATTTTCGAACCAGCATTGGTATCCGATATCAATTGATCCCCTAGATTCGGAGAGCCAAGCACAAAACCTTTTCCAAAGTATGACTTGGAGCTCCAACAAATCTTCCAAATCGTCCCTCAATCGTTCGATAGGTAGCTCGCGGGACAAAAGTGGCGCAATATGAGGCTGACAGTATCTGTGGCGGTGCCACACCAGGCACACTTACATGGGTGGAAGATCCAGCGGGTCAAGTGACAGGGGGAGTGCCTCTGTACCACGAGCTTGATTTGAGTTGCCACAGACAACCGCGCTACTCAATTTATCATTGCGTCAAGGGTCTCACCCGCGCCCGTCATCAACAATTCGCCTGTCAACCCAGAGACAAGCCCTTTTCACACGATCCATTCCCCCACTGCGACTAATAAAATTTGCTCCTTTTTGCAGTTTGTTCATGTGAAGACGAAACTTGATCAATTTTGTCCTGTCTTCATCGTCACAGAAAGCTACCGTTGGAGATCAGGAGTGTTGCGTGGTCCTTCTTTGTTGTTCTCCTCCTGTCTACACAAAGCTCTAGCTCAAGGCATAGGCGGTCTCATTCCTGCGGCCTGAACACCATCTCGCATAGTCATCCTCGTTTATGCTCTAAAACTCTTTTCGCTTATCGCGCTCTTCCTTGGTCTCGACTGCCGCCATGGCCGACATGGAGGACTACCTCGAAGAAGGGTTTGACCCACGTTCAGTCACTATTCCGCGTCTGCGATCGATTCTCGTCACGCATAATGTTGAGTACCCCGCGACTGCCAAAAAGGCCCAGCTTGTCGAGCTGGTTGAAGATCATGTACTGGCTCAGGCGCCAAAGCTGCGGGCTCAGCGCGCCCGAGCTAAGAGATCAAGCATGGGAATCGTGAATGCCGGCAGTCCGGAAGATAACGGCACCTGGGATGACTACGATCTCCCACCTCCGTCCACTACCAAGAGGCGTTCGAAGTCTCCTCGAAAGTCGTCGGCACGTGTCAAGGCTGAGGATGATGTCCTGGCGACTCCTGTGCCCAGGAGTCCTACCAAACGCAGCACACGGTCAGTGAGTCGTGCGCTTTCTCACGCTGACGACCACGACAACTACGATGCCCCTCGTTCCATTCGCCAACCGAGGAGGACAGTTACGCCACAGGTCAAAGATGAACCACAAGAAGAAGAGACAATCCTGCCCGACCACGAAGAAAGCGTGTTCACTCACGACAACCCTTTTCAGAGTGGCAGTTCGCCTGCTCAACATAAAACACCCACCAATCGCCGCCGTAAAACTGTTGGCGACTCCATCAGAAGTGTAAAGTCATCGTCCCGGCGCAGGACAGATGGCTACAATGACGATTATGAAGATGATGTTGAGCCTACTCCCAGATACCGCGAGTCGACTCCGGACTTACTGGAACCTGGCGAGGAGTTCACCCCGAACGAGCAATTAGAATTGGAGCAAGCTGCAAGTCGGGGCGAAATGGAGATCGAGCCTCGCAAGCCTTCTCAACAGGTATCTCGAAGAGGTGGTTTTAAGGCACCTCTCTTTGTCCTCTTGATGTCTCTTTTTGGAGCTTACCTTGCGTGGTATCGTCAAGAGAAAATCGCGGTTGGCTATTGCGAAGTCGGTGGTCAAGCAAAACCACTTTTTTCACAAGACATTCCTGTCCCCGACGCTCTTGTTCCTTTCATTGAGCCTCAGTGCGAGCCTTGCCCTTCGCACGCGTACTGTTACCATGATTTTTCGGTTCGTTGCGAGAATGGATTCATTCTCAAGCCGCACCCATTGTCTCTCGGTGGGCTAGTGCCACTTCCACCTACTTGTGAGCCGGATGGCGAGAAAGCGCGCCGCGTCAAAGCTGTAGCTGATAGAGCTATTGAAGAACTCAGAGATCGTCGAGCTCAGTATGAGTGCGGAGAGCTTGTTGGTGAGGATGGGAAGAAAGAGGAATCTCCTGCGATGGCTGAACACGAGCTTAAGGCGACCGTGAGCCGCAAGAGGTCCAAGAGACTCAACGAGGAGGAGTTTGATGAACTGTGGGCTGCCGCCATTGGTGAGGTCGCAGCTAGAGATGAGGTCGAGATCATTGAGACAGCACCGTAAGTTCTTTCTCTCTTCACAGCTCAGGACTTTCATGACCGATCTGGCGACAATTTCATTGCTCCAAATGTTTCTGACTATTGACTAACCAGATCCACCATTGACCCTACAGATCGTCCAATTCCTCCGATCTTTCAGACAGATGGCTATCGTCCTCGTCTCTCGCTCGCCTTCCGTACACCTGCGCGATCAAACGATCAATCCGACTCGGCCTGGCAAGATATCGATTCCCAGCTGGATTTTTGATCGTTTTAATTCTCGTTGTTTTCTACCTGCGAGCCCGATATCGGAAGCACGTTGCTACAACTGCTCAAATTCCTGCTCTCGTTGACCTAGTGCTGGGTAGACTTGCCAATCAGAAGGAACTAGGTGAAGAAGGCATCGATGATCCTTGGTTGTTTTTACCGAACTTGAGAGATGACGTCCTCCGGGCTTATCACTCATTGTCTGAGCGAGAACGCATCTGGCAGCGGGTTCGAGCTGTTGTAGAACAAAACAGCAATGTTCGAACCAGTCAGCGCGAAGGAAGAAGCGGCGAGGTAGGTCGCGCTTGGGAGTGGATTGGCCCTGTTGCTGGCGACGGTGCAAGGAGGCGACGGAGCGGCCGAGTATCACTCGGTCCTAACTCTCAGTTAGAGTCTCCAGAGCCAACAAAGGCAACCCCAGATGTTAAAAAGTGGGAGGAATCGAGACCGATCTACTAATATTCACGTTCAATATTTCTCGTCGAGTTTCCTGCTTTACGCATTTCTTAATTACCATTTCCTAAATGTTTGACGAAAGGGGGTGGTTCTCTTGGACAAAGATATCCGGAAGCATAGAGCATCTGTCTTTGAAATTGGAATTGGCGTTGGAGGTTGCTGGTCTTTTCTATGTATGATTAATCATGTGTAGATGCACGATAGTTTCAGAACAACCTATATTCATATTCATCTAACAGCCTCAAGTAACGATGAAGCATTGTGACCCAATGGGACGACTTGCGAAAGACTGCAACAATGTACGGCGGAAATTGTGGAAATGATTCACCAGGAATGACGAGTCGTCGTGCTGAAATGTTTTTGTTTTAGACATTTGCTATACGCCGAGAATAGGCGATATCGGAGATCCCGACCTTTCCCGACGAGCAATTTACAAGCTCCGACAAACCCAATTGAACACAATCGACCCAAACTTCCAAAGATCTCACGGGTAACAGCTTTCCGACAGTGAAGTAACTAGGGTCTTGATTGATTCGGCTAATGCACAGGTGTTGTTATGACACAGAAGGGGTACAAAGAAAAACCGTGGAATCTAGGGACCGAGACTCTAGCGGCGGCGTGTAATTATCTATTGGGCCTTGGAGGCAACGATCTCTGGGGGAAAAGGTTAGTAATGCTAATGATTGGCAATAATTGGCTACACGTACTCTCAATATCAGCAACACTCTGCTGGAGGATCTGCTGAAGGACCTTGGGGTTCTCAAGCTCCTTCTGGACCTTTGCGATAACGGACTGAGCGAGCTCCTTCTGCTGTCGCTGCTTGACCTGGCCTTCGTATCGGACCCAAGAGTCAAGGACGGTCTTGGCCTCAGCAGCAAGTGCAGTCTTCTGCTCCAACTCGAAAGCCTCAGCCTCAAGCTTGGCGGTCTCCTACAAACACAACCATAATCAGCCACATTTCCAGCTACCATCCAGTGGACATTTCGGAATTACCTTGGAAACCTCGAAAAGGTTCTTGGTGATCTCAACAACGCTGCCCATCTGCTTGACATCCTCAATGCGGCCCTTGACGGCCTCGGTGTGGTCGGCACGGGCGCTGTTGAGGATGTTCTTGATCTTGTTGTTCTGCGTCTCAGCCCACTCCCTGTAAGCTGGGCCACCATACTTGATCAAGGCACCCCAGACTGAGAGGAGGGAGATGGCGATGATGGTCTCCTCGTTCATGACGTAGTACTCGCTGGAGATGGCGTAGATGGAAAGACCAGCGGCGGAGCTCAGGATGGCGCTCTTGCTGAGCAGGCTGTTACCGGGAAGAGCGTCAATGATGCTCTGGGCCTTCTTCTTGGGGTCCTCGGCGGGAACATTGCTGTTGTATCGCGCGGCGGCAACAGAGATGGCAGGGGCAGCTCGGCGGGCGAGGACGGGTCGGAGGAGGGGAGCGCCTACATATAGGGAGTCAGCATGGGTCGGCGGTGCGCCAATTGGGTTCGAATTGGGTTCGGTTCGAGGGATTCGAGATTTCTTCACATACCGACGGCGCTTCGTGCCAAGCGTGACGCCATTGTGAGATGGTTCGTGATGGGGGTATCCGGGGCTTGTCGTTGATCGGAGAGCTGGAAGTGAGGTTGAGGTTTTATCGCGCTAGTTCGGCAACAATCAAGAACACGTGACCTAAGTACATCCGATTTAGATTTCGAGCCGGCATTTTACCGTTGGCTCATGAGTGGATATGATTGGCCAAATTTTCAATGATCCAAGAAAGATTTCGAGATTTTACTTTCATGAACTTGAATGAAGTAAGTTTTTCTCAAAGTAATGACTTTGGCTTTGTAAAAAAAAAAAAAAAAAAAAAAAAAAAAAAAAAAA
>JAADJF010000380.1:0-83648 GCA_012932015.1 Fusarium acutatum
GTTCCTACTCAGTCCGCTGGCCAGCCTCCCGTCTACGGCCAGCCCACCCCTACTCCCGTCCCCGTCTCTGGTGCTGCCCGCTTCGGTGCTCCCATTGCCGTTGTTGCTGGTCTCGTCATGGCCGCTTTCGCTCTGTAAGCGAGGCCGCGCACCAATCTAATCTTTGGTTCCTGCGTGGCGTCATGACTTCATGACTGCATTTTAGAGGGTTTCTCGTTTCTTCAGGTATGGAGCAGTCTGGGTATATCAGGCCTTTGTTGCGCATACGTTGCTTCTTTTGTTGGTATCTACGAGTCGGAAGGTTTTCTGGATTGTTAATGTATTGAGGAAAAACTATAAAACCCACTTGGGTTATTTGTCTTGATCAAGTTCCCCTGATGTAGCTGCCATGTGTTCCTTCGCCGCTACGTCTAATAGACATATGACCCAGCTTTTGTTTTCCCAAGAGATTCCTGTCGACTAGTGTTACTGCTACAATACCCATTTCTTTTTAACACTGAACTATGCTTTTCGTTAACCTGTGATGAGTGATTGTAGTCGCTAGTTTGCTCGTATTGACATGAAGATTTTCGTAGGATGAAACTACCAGGATGTAACCTTGCTTGCATATGCATTTAGGGCGGTACTTAGTTAATCTAACGTATATTGCAGATCCGGTTCTTTGCGTAGAGCAGACAGATCATCTCTTTATTCTTCTCTGTTTTGGACTTGCTCGTCTACATGTCCTTGTCATGCCAGGTTCCCCTCTCATCTTGTAAGAAAGTTGAGACGAGTTGACTTATTAGTTCCCTGACGTCGTCTCGTCTCAATCATATGTTATCTACACGCCCACCTAATAATGAGGCCCTACGGCTGACAGGAATGTTTAGGCATTGCAAAGCCGTCAATGTCCGTTTCAACCGTTACCGGGAGTGGCGGCCTTGGCATGAGCTTGAAGCCTCATACCACCGGCCTCGGTCTGGAATGCATATGCTGTGAGAGAGTAACTATAGATAGGTTCGTGGTGTTTATTTTGTTGTTAAGCCTCCCTGTTGATCAAATGCTTGGGATGGGACCCTTGCTGAGAATTGGTGCAAGGGATACAGGTTTGTTGTCATATAAATAAAGCTGCGTCGACATAAAAGGCCACTTGATGGTATTTCCCACTTCCAAGCACGACAAGACAATTCAGCCGTATGAGAATCATGGCAATGAAGACCTATTTATAAGAAACACATCCCAAGTCTCGTTGTCAAGTTGATCCAGTAACAGCGACATGTAAAAACTCGGCGTGTAGTTGATTGCGTACGCAGGTCTCATATTCGTGCCCCGTCTCACAACTTCTCAATGGAGAGACATAAAAAAGCCCGTTTTCCGCCCTGTGCAACTATAGCGCGCCTCTTGTCTCTCTGTCAAACGGGCGCGGCGTTTGTGGCTTCTGATCGACAGGACCATCAAATGTTTCATTGCACATGTCATTTGGTCTTGGTCAAAGAGGAGGTCGATTGATCAGCGGCTGTCAATCGAGGGTCACAGGTGATACAAAGACCATCATAATGATCATGATGAATGACGGTGTACAGCTTAATGAGAATAATGGGAGGTTGAGCTCATTGAATATGTGCCACTTCGCTCTAAGCATGATAAGAATCACGTCGAAAACGCACTATTTCGAGGAAACTTGTTTAATGATAATCCAATAATATTCATGGAATAAATCTCGCATCGAGCCTGATGCGGCGGGTTATCCTAGTTGTTCCATACCAATTCCTTCTATCCCAACGATAGTTTAACCATTCCCAGATCGTGACCAATTCCAATGCGCGCCCGCTCGCCATTTAAACCAGTTAACAAGCTCATAAAACACTCGTCCATCCTATTCTTATTTTTCACTTTTCCAATGCTGCAACTCTGCACTTAGTGGCCACCAATCTGGCCCTTGGGCAGAGGAGGGATCCAGCAAACCGCCAAGTTCAACGCAATGGTGATAATGCCAATGACCCAGAGACCCATGGCGTAGTCGTTACCACCGTGCATGAAGCGGAAGACAACAGCAAACACGACACCACCAATGTTACCACCACCGCCGGTCAGGCCTGAGAGGATACCGTTGGCAGAGGGGTGAACGTGAGGTACAAGAGCAAAGTTGGCACCGTTGCCAGCCTCGATGAAGATGGCCATGACCACGACGAGGCCAACCAAGGTACCAATATCACCACCATTGGCTTCAGAGGGGTTGACCTTTCCGATGACAATGAGAAGAGCTCCAGTCAGCACACCACAAGCAACGATCCAGGCCTTCTTGAGCCAGAGGTTGCGTCCGCACTTGTTGTAGATGATGTCGGCAATGACTCCACCAAGAGGTCGGTTGAGGAAGTTGAGGAAACCAAAGATAGCGGCGTAGTTGCTGGCCTTGGTCTGGTCGAGGTGGGGGAAGTTCTTCTTGAAGTAGGAGCTCAGGATAGCGTTGATAGCCAGCTCGCCACCGAAGGAGCATGCATAGGTCGCCACGTGGAAGATGGTCTGAGGAGAGTAGCAGACATGTAGGGCTTCACGAAGAGTTGGCTTGACAATGACTTCGCCTCGAGCGAACTCAATGGCCTCGTTGCGCGAGATAGGGTGCTCGTGGTCGCCAACCTTGACATCCCTCTCCTCACCAGGGTTCTTCTCCTCATCTGAACCGCAGCGGTCAGGTGTACCGATAGGGGTAGCGTCACCAGAGCTAGACATTCCATGAGCCTCCATGTTCTTTCTGACGAGCATAGCCTGATCCTCCCACGATCCCATAGGGCTGTCGGGGCAAAGGAACAGCATTCCGAGACCGCACACGATCAGGCAGATCAAGGGGACAATGAAGGTAACCCTCCATGCCTTGGAAGGGGACATGCCCTGATGAGCTACTAGTGAGTCGAAGACGGCAGGCATGATGAAGTATGTGCTATTCAGAATGTTAGACTCTTTCTTTGACAATTCTTACATATCGAAAGGCTTCATGTATCATGAGAGGATGTTCACTTACATTCCACCACCTGCATTACCCCAGCCACCAGCAAGGGCATTGGCAGTGCCGACAACATTCTTGTCGAAGAAACCAGTGCACCAAACCTGGCAAGGCACAAAAGTTGCGCCGAGAATACCAATGAAGAATCGAGAGACATATAAGCCAGTGGCGCTGTTGACAAGCGGTGCGAGGCCAATGGGAAAGCAGCCGAGGAGAATCAAGCAGGCAAATACACGTCGAGGTCCATACAGATCACATAGAGGGCCGGTCAAGAATCGAAGGAAGAAAGTAGCAGATAGAGATACGATGTTGGAGTTTGCGATTTGAGCCGGTGTAAGATGAAGATCTTGTTTGATAGTGACAGTCAATAGGGGTGGAAAGGTGTACCTGAAATCTCAGTCAGATTATCACATCACCAACATTTGGATTTTTGAGACTCACCATGCCCAGAAAGCAAGCATGAAACCGAGCCATGAGAAAGAGAATACTCGACCATAGATGTCGATAGGGTTGAGCATAGGCACACTTCGCGCTTTTCGGCTGATGGGATTGACCTCAGGGGCCTTCCACAGGTGGGCGATTTGAAAACCCATCTTGAACAAGCTAATCGATGAGATTGAGAAATGTCAAGTCAACTAATTTGACTCTCTTGAGAACGGATGAAAGAATATGTGAGAGCTAAGAGGCTTCCCTTTGTCTCTGAGTTGCTTGTCGATGTTGAGCTTGGTGAATATCTTTTTGAAAATGGACAATGCTTAGAAGATATATAGAATGAGAATATCGTATACTCCACGACCCCAGATTGACAAGAATATCGAAAACTGTATCTCCGGATTTCCTAGATCTTTTTTGTGGGAATTCGAGTCGATAAGAGGTCTATCTGGCTTTGCTGTCTCAATGAGACTGTGGTGAGTGAACAAGCCAGTGATAATCCGGAGGCCCGGAGATGCTCAAACCAGATTTTTGCAAACGATTCCTCGTTAATCCGATAAGAACTGGGCTGATGACGGGGGCTAAAAGCGGCCCGTTGAAATGCAGTGTTACAGAGTCTCGGTGGCCGATAAGTTGATAACGTGGTAGCCTCCCAACGGTAACGATCGTTCTTGGCGGAACACTTGCTCTGCAATTATATATTCAGAGGTCTTTTTATGTGAAGTATCTGAGAAATGTCTTGGTGTTTTAGGAAAACATGCCATGAACCCCTGACAGCTCCCGGATAGATAACCTTAAGTGTCGAGGCGTAATCAGTCAAGCGAGCGAGAAAGGGCAGCCAATTTTCGGAACTGAATTAACCGGCAGAGATAACGATTTAGACGAATGGCAGGTATTTGCATGTGCTTTTTGGCTTGGGGTTCCATGTTTTGTCTCAA
Organism: Fusarium acutatum; assembly: GCA_012932015.1. Taxonomy (NCBI): domain Eukaryota; kingdom Fungi; phylum Ascomycota; class Sordariomycetes; order Hypocreales; family Nectriaceae; genus Fusarium; species Fusarium acutatum. The sequence goes on from JAADJF010000380.1 coordinate 4,351, forward strand.
AGAATGCAGGTCGACAGACAAGACGCGTCCTCGCGTGGGCATGGCATGGCGAGATAAGGCCTGCTGCAGCATCATCATCATCAGGCATTCAGACTGGCGGCCATGTACCGAAGCTACTACGACGTACTAGCCTGGGGAGCTCCTAGCTGCAAGCCAAGCTGCTCACCTACGATAAGTTGGTCGTCCGTGGTCAAAACATGCCATTGGTCCGGGGTGCCAGGTGTGCCAGGTGTGACGGGCTGCAGCAGGGCGATCAGACAAGAGCCGCGATAAGGGACAAGGCTACTGCGATCCCCGAGCCGCTGTAGGGTGGCTTTTGTCCAGGGGCATTGACTAGCACCCAGTCGGTTGAGAGATAAGGCCGTGGTGGTGCTTGGAGCGTTGAAATGTGAATCTCCGCGGAGCCAAAGGGTGGCGGGGTAGTGCCATATATATAGCATATAGATTGGAGTCTCAGCGATAAAGGGAGAACAGGCTTTGGAACCACCGGAGATAAGAAAATGGTTCGGACTCGGAAACGGCCTGATTCCTGGGCCAAAGCTCAAAGGATCGTACCAGATACGGCAAGGTGCTAGGGAATTATCCTATCTTTTCGCGGGCGTTCTGATGCGGTGGTGTCGTGTCAAGATTTGGGGGCTCTGGATCGTCAGTACTAGGCAGTACAACACCAGGGGACTGTTCACAAGAAATGACCTTTTGAAGGCTAATGGCCCAGAAGACTTTTTAATCTCCCTGAATTTTCAAACTGTAGATAGGCTGTTCCATGGCCCCATCGCTGATAACAGGGTATAATAATTGGTGATTAATACCGTGCTTCTTAATCATCACAAGAACCTTGAAAAGGCACAAAAGCACTTGCTTCTGCGCCCGTTCACCACCAGCTTCTCTAAATCTCTGTGGAATGCTCAGCGCAATACAAAAAGACCTCGAAGTACCCCAAACCCCGAGTTACTCAGCGACTATCGAAAGCCATACAGCCACCGGGCGTCTCTGCGCGACCACTAAAAGCGCTGGAAAGCGATATTGAGTTCAGGGATCTGAGGCTTGGAACCTTCTGTGCCGTCCGCTTGGACGTCCAAAAGCCAACACATATCTCAGCGGGTTTCTGCTGTCAATTCTTGCTCTTCTTTTTTTCTGGAAGCAGTGAATCTTGGGCTGTCAACGTTAGCACGGCGATAATTGGTTCCTATTGTTAAAAACGTCGAGGTTGTAAGTGGAACTCCTTGAGCGTTTAAACAAGCGCCGAAATCGGCAGAGGCAGAGCTAGAATCTTCAACTCGAATATGAATAATTACTTAGTTTCCGCGACATACTTCCAATGGATGTCAATGCAGCACGTTTTACTCTGTCCCTCGACTGAGGGTCAGTTTTTTGATCAGTTTTGATTATCTGAGTATCAAGATAACCTCGAAAATCCTGAATCTCTAGAGCATTCCTCTGTATTTCTCACTGCTGGAGCACTATCCCGCTAAGCCTTATGCAGTAAGAGGGGCACTGTAAATGCTCGACTCTCACTGGTTGGCAGAAGGGTCCGATTTTTTTTTTTGCGCAAACATTTTTCCTTCAAGATGCCCCTCCATGGTCACTCGGAGTTTTGTTTTCTTTGGTGGGGGACAATTGCTTGTGATTAATTTGTTCTTCTTTCTCCTCAAACTTCCAGCTTCAGGTCAAAGTTGAATCAACCCAACTTCCTTAAGGTATGTGACCTTTCTGGAATGTCTTGGGCACTTCATCACGTGCCAAAGGCTCCTGTGACGGCATCATGCTTCTTCCCCCCCTTCACCCCAAAAAATGCTGGTAGTACGGCTCATAGCCAGATTAGTGTGGGGATCTTCTCGGTGTGTTTGTTCACCTTGGAAAGACTTCACATGAGAAGAGAACACGAGAGAAGATACAAGATTGAGAAGCAATGCATGTGACTGACTATGAGATCTCAGATAACAACCTGCTTCCGCAGTCTGAGAACCTTTGCAATGGCTACCTCAACTGTCCCCAAGACCTGCAAGGTCATCACTGCTGAGACTATCGCCAAGGGTTACCTTGGTGAGGTCAAGGACACACTGGCCAAGATCCAAGGCGAGAACCCTTGCATTCCCACACTGGCTGCTTTCCTCGCCAACGGTGATCCCGCTGCCGTAAAGTACGCCGAGTGGTCCAAGAAGACTTGTGAAGAGAAGTGAGATATTCCTCTGCGTGGCTTGAATATCGCCCAGTCTATCGGGTGATGCTTGCCCCTCGACCTGGCGCTAATGCAAAACATAGCGGATTCAACTTTGACCTCCGAACTGTGGACAAGGAGCTTCTCGAGGAGGAGATCATGAAGGCCAATGAAGACGACGATGTCGACGGCATGATTGTCTACTACCCTATCTTCCCCAACAACCCTTCTCACGACAAGTACATCCAGGAGTCGGTTGACCTTGGAAAGGACGTTGAGGGTCTTCGACACAAGCACATCCACAACATGTACCACAACATTCGCTTCATTGACCCTCCTGAGAACCGCAAGAAGTCCATCCTTCCTTGCACTCCTCTCGCTGTTGTCAAGATCCTTGAGTACTTGCAGATCTACAACCCCATCCTGGCTTCCGGGAACCGACTTTTCGGAAAGACTATCACTGTCATCAACAGATCCGAGGTCAACGGCCGACCTCTTGCTGCCCTCCTCGCCAACGATGGCGCCACCGTTTACTCGGTCGACGTCACTGGTGTCCAGATCTTCACCCGAGGAGAGGGCATCAAGAAGGCCCGCCACCAGGTCGAGGACAAGGAGGGCTGGAAGCTCGAGGACTGCCTTCCCCTCAGTGACGTTGTCATCGGAGGAGTTCCCGTCGAGTCTTTCAAGGTACCCACCGAGCTCATCCGCGATGGTGCTGTCTGCATCAACTTCTCCTCATACAGAAACTTTGATGGTCCCGCCATTAAGGAGAAGGCCTCCATCTACGTGCCATCCGTCGGCAAGGTTACCATTGCTATCCTCTTGAGAAACTTGGTTGTAAGTGCCCTCCACAATATGACAAAGTTTGTAGTACTAACCAGTCAGCGCCTCATTGCCAACCGGCCCTCCAAGGATGAGTCGCAGAAGAGCGTCGAGGCCCGAGCTGAGGCTTTCGCTGACGACTAAATGCTTTCACACGCAAAAGAAAAGACGTTTTGGAAGAAGGTTATGATTGCTTTGAACTAGACTACGGAAAACGAAACACGACGGGGCTGATCGTCCTGTAAAAGGAAATGCATTTTATAGGAGTTGTCATAGATGGGATATATCAAAAAGCTGGGATGACGGCATGATTGGAAAGACATGTTCAACATACACCCTTGCGTGAATGTGGTGATGTGGCGTTGTTTCACGAACCAGTAAAACAATAAAAAATGGGCAGCTGATTGTTTTACAGTTCATCATATGATCTATTTTTGGTATTTCTGTGTTATTACCTGGGCAATGTAAGTGTCGCTCATCTGCATATGCTTTCGGCGGCGTCAATTATTGAAGAAGTGCAGTTATGGGCGGCGCCATGATCTTTGGTATTGATATCGAGAAATAGTTGGTCCATCCTTTCGTAACGCATGGAGCGTACGACATTGCTGCGTCTACACAGAGCCCCCCTTAACTCCGCTCGGGCGGGAATATAGCTCTAAACACTAATTCTTACTGCTTTTCTTCCTATTGACTCGAGTACTTGGTGTTTTGTCGGCCTGCTATCATGAATGAAACAGGTGGCTTTTCATCCTGGGGTAGCAAAGTTTAATTAAGATGTTCTCTACATGTTCTGGAAACTTTCCTAATTAGGCATATCCCAGCTGAAGCGGTGGGTTGAGCTGGCGCCCCTATCTTCAATGAGTCCTTGCCGTCTTCCAGGTTTCTTGATCCTTAATCCCGGTCTATAACGGGAATGGAAATTACTTGGTGCAACATATTGATCAACTTAGTTTATCCATAGTACCGGAGTATACAACCTAATTGGAGGATAGGCCACATATCGTCATGTACTATTGCAGGTATTCTCGTATCCCTTTCTTTTTCAGGAGGACAGCGTGCAGAGGTAGTTGTGTCTTGCGTATGGTGTTTAGACTTTCACTGTAGATCTCTGTACTACGCGAAACCTTTGAACCTTTTATTGTTCATTGCCGGTCTCTTCTCTACGCGCGGCGTCACGAACCATTGTTTCAATCTTTGGTTTACTGCATTTTGGTAACCACCAATCAAAGTCTCAGGATGGGACTAGAGCAGAACTAAACGTCTCAAACAAGCAGCAAAACAAGGCGGATTCCCCCATATTTCCCGTTTTGCTCAACGGCCTAGTGGTCATTTTTTCGGGTCAGTCCCTTGATTTAGCGGCGGTTCACTGCATCTAAACCTGGGCGCCGACGCCAAAGATTGAAGAGTGCATTCCAAGGTTTTTGTTCGTCACTGTTGAGGTAATAAACTGCGCAATTGAGTTTCTGTTGATCACCTGAAGTCAGCAGCCTCTTCACAAAGTCCTCATGAACAAGCATCATCGTGCTCGATTTTGTATGATTTCGTTATTGCTTTGGCATTATAAGCATCCATCCATTGTTAAACTGTGGAGTACATAGACATAAGTCTTTTAAGAGGTCCGGGCATCTGCAGGTTCAATTAAAAGGGTACGTACCTCACTCGATTGCGGTTCGTTCAATTAATGGACGGAACCCCAACATCCATCACCACCTATCAGTCAGTCGCTCTTTCCGTCCATCCATTGCTTTGCTTTTTTCCACATCCCAACTTTTGGATGCTCTCCTCACTCATTCCTCATGCCTAATTAGGTTTCTGGCTGACTGCGCCCTTTGCGAATAGAACCTTGTTCTTCGCTTTGCTCGGCTCTACATACTAAATCAACGACACGCTCATTCATTCATTCATTCATTCATTCGCTCGCTCCTTACTCGCTCGCCTACGTCTTTTCTTTGTCTGATCGGCATCTGTACCTAATTTTTTGCGCCACGCTACTCTTCTTTTCGACTGGCAAACTCTCAGCCCTCGAGACATTGTCTCCAATTCTACCGAATCGTGGACTGCTCACACTCACATAAACAAGAAACACAACAAAGCCTCCTACAAGCCCACTCGCGTGCGCAACCGAGCTGAGACTGATACGTAGGGGCCTGTCCAAGTATCGTGTCCTAAAATTCAGCCGTTAGCTTCTTAGGCGCGCTTCGAGACGAGACATAATACTGCCGACTGAACATTCTACATACCGAGTAACTCGATTGCCTCGCCTCTGGCATCAGCCAACCCGGTATAGAAATCATGGCAGCGCAGACCTTCCCCAACTATAGTCGCGATGTCCGCCATGGCAAGTCTGGCTCAGGTTCTTCACTGAACTACGGGCCAGTCCCTGGTTCACCGACACTCACGAATCCCGACATGATCTTGCCTGACTACGATTGCGATGTTTCCCTTGATGAGCGTTCACAGTCGCCCATAAGGATGTGGAATAATGTTCAGACCAATGACATGCGATTCCACCTCCCTTCTTCGCAAAACCAATTTATCGCTGGACCAATTACCCCCTCAACGCCCATCATATATGGAAATGGAACTATGCTATCAGACATTGGCGAGGTGACAGAAGTCGAAAGCGTGGTAGGAAAAGGAGGACGCCGCGGTTCGGCGCATCTGTCCGTTTACAGCAATGATGATCATGTATTGGGCCCATCCCCAACAATGGGGGTAACCCGCATCAAGTCACGATCGCAAATTCTGCAGCGGGAGAGGAAATCTTCGATCGACTCCAACAGTACAATTACTTCGCAAGGCCGCGCTGCGCCTTTCGGGGATTTTGACGATTCTGTCAGCGTTGACGACGTCAACTTTCAGGGCGACGATGAGGAGAGCATGGCATCTTCATATGTTGAGGGCACAGCTGTACGAGAACCCAAGATTCCGCGCATAGCTCGTACTCAGGAGGCTACCGAGCAGCGCTATTCGACCAGTTCTCTTAGTGATAGGGCAGAACAGATTCTGGCAAATGCGAAGCAAAGATTAACGGTGGGCTTCACATTGTCCGGCTAAACAATGAGTGCGCAATGCTAACAAGACTGCAGACGATGGAGGGCAACCTGTCAAGGGCAAGAAGCTCTTTATTTACTCCGATGTCCGATGGGTCAACCCCTTCTCCGCCAATCGTTCGACCTGCAACGTCCTTGAGAGAGTCTACCATCCCTCTGAGTTCGAGTCAAGGGCACTCTAGAAATCTTAGCGAAACTAGTTCACAAAACGGCCTTGCCAGCCCAGGCTTCCCGCAACGCTCTGCTAGCGCCTTGGGTGCCGCTGGAGGTTATCGGCAGCCATTGACTTCATCCAGAAGTGCCGATGCTCTCGGGATTGGATACGGCGCCACCTCTCACAGGAGTCCCACGACTCTTGATCCCATGCTGGAAACTTTGAGTGAAGATGAAGGCGGTGCAAACGGAGACAGCCGACGCAGCTCTCATCTCTATAATCAGTTGAGCCCCACGTTCGGTTCCATGACGGATACAGATATGCCTCGGTCCGCATCTGTAGCTCAGGTTCGTGACTTGAAGCATCAGATGAAGGATCTGAGAGGAAAGATTTCCAGCCTCAAGGAGCAAGCACGGGCTGACAGCTTGAAACGCCGTAGTCTGCAGAGCCTCAGGACTCCCAGCCCGTTTACTCACGCGAGATGGGATCAAGGGCTTCCAGAGTCTCGAACATCACAAGATACTACTCCGGAAACTCCTGCCTGGCAAGCGCCCTGGAACCAGGAGTCGCCTAAGGACAAAGTAAATGGTCCAATATCGCCCAGGGAGGGCTCGAAGGAACCCTCTGAAGAATCAGCGAAAACGTTGGATGCTGGAGCTGAACATGACCCTCGCACTTCTGACGCACCGGACGTAGTTGTGGCTCAAGAGCAGAGCGGCTCGCCTCAATTTGAAGCGGAACCGGATCTTGGAGATGACATTCAAGTGCAAACGCAAGTGCAAGAAAATGACGACATGAATGATGATGGCGAAACGTGGGAAGGAGATCTGGAACAAGAGGAAGAAGATTTTAAGCAGGAGGGAAATGGGTACGGACTACAGAATGGAGAGTACAACGACGATGCCGAGGATGACGATGACGACGAGTTTGTGGATTTTGAGAGCGAGAGTGGCGAGTCATCATATCATGATGCCTTTCAAACCCCCGTGTCTCACGAGGATCGTGAGGATGCTTTTGATTATGAGCACTTTTTTCTCCACTCAGCAATGGGAACAATGAGCCAGCATAGACGAGAGAGCTGGAGCAGTGTGAGCTCTGGTGATTCTGTTGAGACGACTCGCGGCCCTATCGTTGCCCCCACTTCTGCACCCGATTCTGATTCTGATCACGAAAGGAGGCCGAGCGTTGATACTATGTCGTCCTTTAACAGTTTTGCCACAGCCACCGAAGGCCGTTTGAGCCGCAACTCTGAATTTGAGGATGCCACAGAGACCATCGTCGTCATGCCCGCAGATTCGGACGCGCCCCTGAGCTCGAAACGGGCAACATTTGGTAACTTCAAATTTCCTCGATCAGGAGCCCCTTCGAGAAACGGCTCTGTCGATTATCACCAAAGTCATCCGCGGCGCAACACCGTGGTTCGTCGACCTAGTAGCAGCGCAGCTACCTACGCACGCCATCGGCCTTCGATGTCATCTTTCGGATCTACAGGAACAAACCGAAGCTTCCCTCTCGTAGACAAGTCTAAGGGAACCAACGGGATCTTGACGCCGACGGGTACCCCCGGGGGATCACCCGACTCAGAACTCAGGCAGATATCCGAAAGTCTTCTTAATGAAGCAGCTGGGTTAGGCGGTATTGAAGGTGGGCAAAAGAACGGCAATACTTCCGCTGTGCAGGGGCTTGACAAAGAAAGTCAGATCTTGGTCGAGAGACTTGTGGCCAGCCTTGGGAAGTGTGTCCTAGGATTAACAGAGTCATCAAGAGCTGGTACAGAGGCACGCATGTACCGCAGGAGAATTGATGCTGCGCGACGCATTCTTGAGGGGCTTGAAGAGTGAGTACAGTTGTCCGAATACTTCTATAAGTCCAAGTATTTCGAAGAGGTGGTATTTTTCTTGCATGGCGCTTTACATGGAGGTGGATAGGGATATTATCACATATGATGATGCTCTGGTTTTGAGCAGACGGAGTTGAGGCCTGTCTTGGATGAGACCAGGTTATTTTCGATACCCTTCAAGTCTAGCGGTTTGCTTCCTTATTTATTTTTAAACTCATGACCTTTACAGGACTTTGTTTATAGCTTCAATCACGACATATTTCATCTATCAATTCATGGCACTCAGACTGTCTATGGTATACTCGCGTGCTGTTTGCGCATGTTGGTCCGTGCAGTGATCTTGATCCTTTAGACCCTTACTAATTAAGGTAGTTAAGATTGCACCATTTTGCATGTGATAGACTCAGATAAGTTCAGAAAATGGTGGGTAAGGCAGTGAATGTGATCGAGTATGTCACAGGCTATTGATTGCTATTAGATGTTATGGTTAATAGATCCCCATTTCCATTCGCTTAAGCCATATATGCTGTTGTATCGTGGTACTCGTCGTTGTACCAGTCAGTGCCTTGCAACCGTCTTTCAACACTCATGCTGATATTCCTGAGCACAACTGTCCTACTCAACATAAGATAAAATCAAGTCATCCTGTAGAGGGTAGTCTAATAAAAACTCACAGTGCAGTAATATTTCTATCGGAATTCGAGTAAATCCCAGGCCACTTCATATATCAAGTCACGTTCCAGGAAACAAAGGGTCAAGTAGTAATTAATGCTTACCTGAACTAGGTATCGTAGACCGCAACTTTCCCTTCACATCTACCCTGGACGCTCGCACAGAAAAGCCACGAAACAACATTTCCCCCACCAGCGTCAACAAACTCAAACCCAAACCTTACACCGACAAGATTACCATCACAAATTATCGCCGAAATGCCCTCCGTGGAACCTCCAACGCTGGCAACGCACCTCCTTACAGCGCTGCTCCCCCCGGAGCTCGCCGATTCTATCCAAAAGCACATACTGCACCCACGCTCGCCCGTCCAACTCATCGCGCGCAACGTCCTCGACCAAGCGCAGAGTCTTCTCGACACGGCTGCGCCTCTTCTCGAGCCGCTATTTGATCGCGTCATGATCTTGCTAGCAGAAAATCAAGGCCTCGTCGGTGTGATTGCATCGCTGGTTGTACTGGCTACTGTTGTAATAATTCTCAATTGGATTCGTCGTCTGCTCATGTGGTGGACGCGCATGGCTATGCGCATCGCGACTTGGGCTTTTCTACTTGCTCTTGCAGCGTGGATCTGGGAGCGTGGTGTTTTTGAGAGCGCAAGGGATATGGCTGTCATGGGCGGCAAGATCGTGGGATACCTGGCCGTCATCAAGGATGTTTGGCTGCAGGAGTATGATCGCTACGAGGCGCAACAGGGCATGGCTGGGACCAGAGGCACGGCTTCCGGGCGACGATCGAGATAAGCAACGTCCATACAGAAAAAATCTATGCGGACGGCGAATATACAGCAATGGCTGTTTTGCATACGACCCGACACATTTTGAATACCCCCAGAAGATGGAACATCAAGGAAAGCACCAAAAACAGAGCATGGGTATATCATGATCATACAACATAACTCATCCATCAGCATCATTCTTACGATTTATCATGAAAGAGGTGGAAGGGGACAGGTTAGGAAAAAGAGCGAGATTGTGACACATCACGTCCAACTCAATTCTATCTCAGACCATGAGAAGCAATCAGTAACGCCGGCGCTATGCAATACTACTATCAAGATACCACAGATTTCCCTTTTTCTCAGGTTCTCCATTTGCCATTATATCCACACTAGTCGTCATGATCCTCATATTCCTCATCATGGGGCTCTTTAGGATCCTGAGCTTCGTGAAACTGTATGCAGTCATCAATGTAGCTCAGAATAGCACCAACGCTGTCCTCGTTGGTCACGTCTAGCCGGAGATAGTTGATCATACTGAAGCTCTCGATCAAGCCAGCCACAGCTCGGTTCAGTCGTCGGAAACTAGCACCCTTCATCACTTGTTCCTTCTCGTCAGGTGCCTTTGACTCGTCATCTTCGGCTTCAGGACCCTCTGTAACACGACGTGCACGCTCGATGGGGTCATCGTCGAGCAGACCTACGTCAGGTGTAAGGAAGCGCTTCAGATCCTTCTTCTTCACTTGGCCCTTAACGAGATCCATCTTGGACAGGATGTTGATGTGTGGCACCTCGAGCATGAGCATGGCACTCATAGCACTAAGGGTACCAGAGAAAAACTTTGCTCGATCGACGACGAATGTCGCTTCGAGGAGATAGACAGCGGCCATGCGGATGTCAAGAGAGCCTGGCTGGGACAGAAATTTGACCAGAGCTGGTAGAATAGGGACATGTGTGTATAATTCGATCTGGCCGGGCATGTCGAAGATAATGAGATATTCTTCGGTCAGACTGTCGAGAGCTTCGGTCAACCAGTCGAGATTCTCCATAAGGAACTCAAAGCAATAGATCAGGCCACCGTTAGGTCCGAGGCCAACTTCCTCCATAGCATCTTTGAGAGAAATAAGTTCTTTGATGTCAAGATCTGGTTCATGCTCAAATGATTCGGCGGCAGGGTCGAGGTTAATGTAAAAGGCAGAACGGCGATTAAGATTCAGATGAGTGATGAGGGCGGCGCAGAAAGTTGACTAGACGCGACAAAATGCAAAGTTAGTTGGGGCGAATTGATGAATGCTGGGAACAAAAAGACCAGCACGCGATCCAGTGACAGCATGATGAGAACGATGATGCAACAAAAGACGGTATTGTAGAACAGAAAAAGCAAAGGGCAATTCCACGCACCTTGCCCGCGCCAGCAGGGCCCATGATCATGGCACCGAACTTGCTCATGTTGAAGATACTAAAATATTGTACTTTGTTTGTTTTGTTTGGTCAAGGACAAGGGCCAAGATCGGATTTGATAGCTCCAGGGTCGAGGCTACCAGGTAGCTACAGATTCTGAATAGCCCCGCTTGCTTGAGATAGAGGGGCCGATGCGGCAGAAAGTATGACAGAAAGTGGTAGCTTTGCACCGTATAGCCAAGGTTCAACGTCGGTTATATCTCGTTGTTTAGAAATCGATGAGGATTACACTTCTCGATGTGGTGATGACGAGCTTGTGAGAGGTAGTGAATTTTGACATGTTCTGGAAGGGAACCTGAATGGTGGGGTAAAAGTTCGGATTTTTTCACACCTTCTTTTCCTCGCCGTTTTTGCCCCTCCTGCTCCGGCGCCATAAAAAAAAGTCGTTTCTCAGCCTCTTTTTCGCTTTTGGCCTCTCGTGTGAAGCTATCTGCCCCGCCATTACTGTACATGTACTAGGTTATCATGCCTAGACTCGGGGCCATCATGATAACTTTTTTACGTTAGTACATAGAGACACCTTTTCATTGACATGCACTCGACTATCTTCTCCGGATGCTGGTGCACGTGTATGAAAATCAGTCAGGGAATTGGTCAAGGATTAATCTTGGAAGGATTGCGGCTGATAGGTTCGGCAACTCATGGCCCATTGTTCCTACAACCGGATATCCTAACTTAGATGAGGGGATTGACGGGAAGCGGGGGAGACGAGTACGAGTGAGGACGGATTGCAACTGCATTGATGAGCTCGGGTTAGCGAGAGGGTGCAAGAAAAGCGAGATTAACATGTAGAGTTAAGACCTCAACAACTCAACCTATGAGAAACCCTATGCTCAGACTTAGGACTACCTCAAGTAATTGAAGCTTAGGAATACATTTCATTAATTATCCGTAAAAGAGAAAAGGACATTCCACAATGTCAACACTTGAGAAGGGCATATGTTTTCTTGTATTCCGAACACTGGCAGGCACTTTCTGCAACTGACGGCAGGTGCGATGGCGCAATACTGCCGCAAATTTCGGCTTCCGAAGAACGTGCCTTTTCTCTCTTTCCCAGTGTCATTTACCCCTCCATCGCCAAGGGTAGCGGCCACCGAAAGCCTACCTCTGCGATAAGAAGTGTACCTGTGCTTCACGCTATTTCCCCATACTAATACAGGTACCCCCTTATGACTTCGGACCCTGTAGATTTGGACAATCGCGACCGAGGGCCGTTCAACAGAAAAAAAAAAACGAGCAGGCACTATTTTTTTTGTCGATCCCCACCTTTTCATTGAGAAGCCATTGTACTGTAGCATTGGGCAACATTTGATGGGTACATTGAGATTGTAGTCATATGGCCGTAAACCGAGTCATTGCACAAGTCGCGAGTAAGCTCATCCTGCCAATTGTCTACAAGATCTAGAAGAAAGGACGAAAGAAAAAACTGCCCGGGCCAAGGTACCTACATAAACCTCTCCGACCTTTTGGTAAGGAAAATTCCCACCCCCCACTTCGCTCATAATAAAGCCTGCAACAACGTATTCGCACATCCCCCTCCTTCCCGCCTTTTTCTTTAAGGTACTACTACCTCCCGCTCCCGCTTCGAATCTTTTTCTGCTTTTCCCTTCTTCATCTTCATCCTACTTCCTCCCCTCTTCAGCGCCTTCTTTCTTTGGTATGTCCTTGTTCCAATTGTTCTCCATTGTCGACTTATTCTAACATTCAGTCTTTTCAGTGACCTCAACCTCATCGTCACCAGATAAACAGACTTGTCCGGGTCTGCCCAGCTTTAACCGTTACCTCTTTCTCTCACATCCTTCTCCTTTTTCACCTAATCCTCACAATGTCTGCTACCAACGGCACCAACGGCGTTCACGCCGAGCTCTCCTCATGGAAGCACTACAACGAGGGTTCTTTCCTCTTCACCGTAGGTCCCTCCCGACCCCCCATTGCGCAGCTCACGTCTGAGCGATCCCTTAATCGGATCTATCAATGTGACCTTGTACCGAGGTCTTATTATCCCGCAGTCCAGTCACTGACAATCAGCCAGTCCGAGTCCGTCGGTGAGGGTCACCCCGACAAGATCGCTGATCAGGTTTCCGACGCTATCCTCGATGCTTGCCTCAGGGAGGACCCCCTCTCCAAGGTTGCTTGCGAGACTGCCACCAAGACCGGTATGATCATGGTCTTCGGCGAGATCACCACTCAGGCCAAGCTCGACTACCAGAAGGTCGTCCGTGACGCCATCAAGGACATCGGCTATGATGACTCTGCCAAGGGTTTTGACTACAAGACCTGCAACTTGCTCGTCGCCATTGAGCAGCAGTCTCCCGATATCGCTCAGGGTCTTCACTACGAGAAGGCTCTCGAGCAGCTCGGTGCTGGTGACCAGGGTATCATGTTCGGCTATGCCACTGATGAGACACCCGAGCTCTTCCCCCTCACTCTCCTCTTCGCCCACAAGCTGAACGCTGCCATGTCCGCTGCTCGCCGCGACGGTTCTCTGCCCTGGCTCCGACCCGACACCAAGACCCAGGTCACCATTGAGTACAAGCACGACAACGGTGCCGTTGTCCCTCAGCGCGTCCACACCGTTGTTGTCTCTGCTCAGCACTCTCCCGATATCTCCACTGAGGAGCTCCGCAAGGAGATCAAGGAGAAGATCATCAAGAAGGTCATCCCTGCCAAGTACCTCAGCGACGAGACCATCTACCACGTAAGTTTGTCAAAACACATCAAGGAACAAGCGAAAGTGCTAACTCTCCCTTCAGATCCAACCCTCTGGCCTCTTCATCATTGGTGGTCCCCAGGGTGACGCTGGTCTGACCGGCCGAAAGATCATCGTCGATACCTACGGTGGCTGGGGTGCCCACGGTGGTGGTGCTTTCTCCGGTAAAGATTTCTCCAAGGTCGATCGATCTGCTGCCTACGTCGGCCGATGGATTGCCAAGTCCCTCGTCAACGCCAAGCTCTGCCGACGTGCTCTTGTCCAGCTCTCCTACGCCATCGGTGTCGCTGAGCCCCTCTCCATCTACGTCGACTCCTACGGCACCTCCGAGAAGACCTCTGAGGAGCTTGTCCAGATCATCCGAGACAACTTCGACCTCCGACCTGGTGTCATTGTCCGTGAGCTCAACCTGGACCACCCTATCTACCTCCAGACTGCCAAGAACGGCCACTTCGGTACCAACCAGTCCTTCAGCTGGGAGCAGCCCAAGGAACTCAAGTTCTAAGTTGACCATTGACATTGTATCAAATCACCAAAAGAGTATTCAACAGCTCTCTGCATGCATCTTGAAGATGTTTAATCAGTCCATTTGATTTAGCAAATATAGGCGGCGTACGGTTCTCAACGAAACCTGTGTATCTCCCACCGGAAGGGAGGACGGTCGGTTTCCGGCTTTTATTTTGTTTATAATTTCTATCCAAAAAGCCATTTCGGTTATACGGTAGTGGGGATTCTTTTGCGATATATACCAGGCACGGAGTGGGCGTCTTTCAACAAAGACATATTAGGGCAAACCTGCATTTGTGAGGCGAAGCAAAAAAAAAGTCAACAGAGACTTGCATTTTAACGATACCACGACAAGGGAATGACAAAAGACGACGCGTTCGTGTGAGAGCGGCGTTTTGACGAGGAAACAAAAGAACTTCAACATCTTTTTCTTTCCTGGATCTCTAGCCGAGCTGATGCAGTAGGCGGGCGAGACCCACCATGACGCGGTGGAAGTTGGATGGATCATTGGCAAGCATGTCAATCTTGGAGAGAAGTAACTGAAGTGAAGGGATAGTGATAGATATGCCCTGTCGCTGCGAACCCACGGAGACAGCAGCTAGACTAAGAAGAAATCACGTCAAGGAAATCCTCGTCCAACATGTGTTTGCTGTGAAGTCTAAAGTCTTCTGTCGAATACACAAATAGGTTGGTTGCGCTGCGTTGCTGTCGAATAGGTGTGTCATGATGGTCTTGGCCACAAACGGAAACCCGAAACTCTCATACCCATGGGTAGTCCCTCGGTAGGTCATGGTACTGGGGTAACGCCACGAAGACCCCCTCATCATGACAACCCATTGAACTATGCATGAGCTGGTACCATCTATAACGTCCTAACATCGCTTGGTATATTCTAATATTGAATCTCCCGTAATTGAACTGGTATAACCGCTAGGTCCAGAAAGGCCTTGGCAACAATAAGAGGTCCCTGGACATAACCACTTCTTTCTGTTTGATATTGTGGAGTTGCTCGAAGTGATGTCATCCTTCCCTCGAGAGAGATACTACTACGGACGATTTACGGAGCTTGCGGCTTTGGAGTCGAGATAACAGTTTGTGAGTAAAGTGCGGTGAGGCAGCTTAATATCCCAGCAAGAACAGTGTCTGATGAAAGGCTCATTGCGCCATGTGAGGTCGAAAGCCCCAGGGGGAAGACTGCTTGGAACCCGCCATATGACCGAACGTACCTGTGACTTGTTAAGATACTCGGTCACCGACCTCTCAACAGAAAGGAGCCTATAGAAGGTTATGTGCCATCCAATGGAACGAGCCCTCCCAGAACCAACGACGGTCTACAGGTGAAAGCCCACCATGGCAACATAGGTGCACAAGGCCCCCAGCCTCCACCATCTGGTTGCATGGAAAATTGAACTGGGTGAAGCCGATCCCCGTGCCGTAAAAAGTGTCGCCAAGTCTGGACCCCTTAGACTCATCTGGACCATATTGAGTGTATTGCTTGAAGCCGCGCTGCACTCATTCCAACAGCAGCATACCAGCAATGCTGAAAGATAGATGTTTGGATTTGAAGTCTGAAGAGTAAAACAGACAACTGGCTGGCACCATGAACTGTAGTCCAGTGAACATGCAGTGCGCCAGGGGTTACCTCCTAAAGAAGTTCACCACAAATGGAAACGAGAAAAGGCGTGCCCCAGATCCTCGAAATCTGAAAGCGCCTTCATGTGGCGAATCATTGTTTTGAGCCATTCGCGCCCACAGCTGCTTCTTTTGTGAAGACTCTCAAAGTTGAACGGCACCTCTCCAACTCATTGTGTAACCGTGTTTCACGTAGGTTGGGAACTGTCGAATCTTCTGACATAGGAGCAAAAGATGAAGTAGCCTATCTGCCTTTCGGATACCCCTGCTTTATTCGACCTCATATCATTCTTGAAGCCCCTCAATTTAAATATAGCGTTGTATTAGGACACAAGGGGAGTCTATGCACATGCTGGTCTTGTGATGAAAACATCAGCAGAGTAATTCTTGATTCGGCGATGAAGAGCACGGACAAATGGGTATTGAGAAACGAAGAAGGGACGAATATACCTCCCGTGAAAGCATTATTGACGAGAAACAAGACGACTCGCCTCCTCAGCGATGGTTGAGGACCGGGACCAGTGTCAGCATGTTGGTGGATGACGCTATCTGAAAACGACACCAGCAAGTGACACCCTGGCGACTTTTTGGCTGCATTTCTCAAAGAATCGAGAACACCTGTTCACGCCCTGTGTGTTGTTATTTGCAGAATGGCGCAGTGAGCTTGCCACTAGTCAGCTGCTTTGCAGCTTTTGATGACCCAGGCCCCAGTGGCCACACGATCACGATATGGATGTGTGTGCTTGAAGTAGTGCACAGGACTCATTGGTACCGATAGCTACAGAGGCTTCATAAATGCCAGTAATTCAAAAGGGCATACAGAGGATCTACGTTCGGTGGCCACTCAAGCAAGTTTACCTATGCATATGAAGATATGAATGGTATTTCAGGACAGGCATTTGAAAGAACAACCTTGTCCAATTGATTGAGAAGCCTTACTCTGCATTGAGAAGCCCACTGGCTCATGCCCCATCTCATTTATGATCATGGCTTATACCCAGGCCAATAAGGAGGAAGATGCGGCTTGCCATATGCTTCCCAACTTGGCTAGAGGTGATAGGATCAAACCACCTCAAGAGCAAAAAGGAGGAGCATACAGCGGCTTGAAGAACATGACTTGAATTTGGGACATATTCAAGAAGCCTCGAGTTGTCCGCTTGGTGGCTTACAGGCCCAGTCCTTCGATCCGAAAACCCAGATGTGCCATTGAGCAAGTTTGGGGCGTTCCGTTTCCCGAGCTGAACGACTTGCTCAAACTGCTTCAATTGGATGGGCGTGTAGTCTTCATCATCCCGTGTCGTATGAATAAACGTGGGAGGGACTACCAACAGACCGTAGGCATTGTTCTTTGGCAAAGGGTGTACTATCAGAAGCTGACAGTATGTCACAACTGTGAATGTAGGAGGAGTAGATTCTCGTCTCATCATCTGCAGATCTTTGGTTGTTTGAGACATAAATAGGCGAATAAGACTGTACGGTAGAGGCAGCCCGATCAGCCAACGGTGTCGGCACTTGAGGAAAGGCTATGCTGAAGCCGACGTCCGACCATGAGTACCAGGAGTGAGATACTCATCCAACTGGGCCTTTGGATCAAGAATTGTCACAGGTGAAACGACCTTTCCTTAGTCCCTCTAGTTGTTTTAGATGTAAACATTGTAGCTGATGCACCACAGGCTTATACCCACAACATCAATAGCCACCTGCGACTATCGAGTGAAATGCAATGAAGCCCGGAATCGCTAGTATACTCTGCATTGGATTGTGTCGAGAACCAGCAGGCCGGATGGGAAAAGGATCGTCCCGGGTACGCCATTATAGCGTAGTCACTCTGCTGGTATTCTGGGCTTGGCTACCTTGGACGCTGAAGGTTAAGGCAGTATAGAAAGCGAAAATTGGGGCCGGGGGCCCAAGCTTGAATAGACAGCAGAACCGAGGAGATGGTTTGGCAGTCAAAAGGCTGCTTCGCTTAAACTGGTTATGGTTCTGCAGGAGGTGCGGACGCAAGATATGACGCCGCGGACCTGGTAGACGTTGGTGACCAGTGCATGGACCTTTGTTTGTTTGCTGGGAAATTGAACGGGCAAGGTTTCCTTCGGCGAATTATACAGAGTGTGAGTGGGCAAAATGACATTGTTTGTTGGTAAGGAAGTGGTGTGGTGTGGTAGACTGTCTGAAGGGTGTAAGTCCCCGAGATGCATCACGACAGGGACCATGGATGGGTTGTGACCGTTTGGAACATGCACTTTTCAGCCCAAGAGAGAAGCTCTTAAGGAGGACGTATCTATTTTCTATTGTCGACTGTCATGGGTACATTTGTGTTGGCTGAGGTGTACAGAAGCGAGTTTGAGTGTACGAAGGTTGGAGGGAGAATGAGACTGGAGGTTGCGGAAGGCGGCAGGAGTCCGTAAATGTGGACCTTGGCCACGGGCGCTAAACCCGAAGTGGGCCTCAATAGGAAGCGAATAGGCGGCAGTGTGTCGCCCGTGGTCGGTGCCTCGATTCAGCCCATTTGGTCGGGACTGCGGGCTGACAGGGTGGTTTTACGGGGGCTATTCGACAACAATACCAAGCGCGTCTGGGGACAATAGGAAGCAACAAGCCGCCAAGCCGCGCCCCGAAAGCCACCTTCACGCCTTCCGCTTTCGCATCGGCCAACCACGTCCTGCTAAAAGGTTCGCTTTCCCAATGTCGGTCGTGACTGACTGATGTTCAATCTTAGAGTCGGCGCTTTACTGCACTAAGGTTGGTAGTGATGACTTTGTCTCTTGGATGTGCTGATCATGAAGAAAAGTGATACAATAAACGATCATTTGTTAATGAGTAAGTATGTACCCATGTAGGAAGGTTACAAACCCTGGTGGTTTCTTCATTCAATGCTTCTCTTGTTGGACTCATTCATGCCGTGGCTACAGGTAGGTTAGTATTGTTGATCTTCGAAACCTTGCGTTGAAACTCCCCAACATCATATCATATACGACAAAGCCTGGATTTTGTCTTAGGGTTCTTTCGATTCTGTTGGTCAAATTTTGATACCTGCATATTGCCGTTTGGACTCATACAGGTGATAATCCCAGAAACACCGAGAACACAATAAACATGTAACCATCCAACTGCTTCAATAGGCAATAAGACCTGCCAGCAAGAACAGGCGAGACATGATAATGCACGCATTGTATATACCCTGATACAGGCGGCTTTGACGTGACAACTTTGCCCTATCCGGTGCTAGAACCCATCCCATTCCACGGTGATGGTATTCAGTGGTAGATGGTCATCGCGTTGGTTTCAGCCATCTTCTGCGTATGTGGAGGGGGCGTAGAGTCTGATGAGAGAGATCAACAATACCCATTTGAATAAGTCCGAAATCCTTCGCGAGAGCATATCCTGTGCACAGCACAATGCAGACATTGAACCCGGCCTGACGGACGTTAGTTTCGGCTGAGGCTGCAAATCCTTTTTTCTTAGCTAGGCCACGCCATGGCACACGACATTATGCTAGGTAGCCTCTTGTGCTTGTGACATATCATGTTGTGTCCATGTTGGTGGCTAGTATTTTTTGACTGAATGAGGAAGATGGCAGTTATGCCTGAGCGCTATAGGATCCATTCTTCCTCCCGTGCCTATTATTGTGCCCTATTGTAGTTGCAGATGAAATGATGGCTTACAAAATCTCAGCCTGAAGTCGATGCATGTCATTTCCCCCTACACCCCCTTCTCCCGTGCGGGTAGATGGGATTCTTCTATAAATCTTGTTTGCTGTGAATTTCATGTACTTCTCCCTCACTGCAGATATCCCAACGTGGCTCCATGGGGACAATCAATCAGGTGTTGAATAAGTTCTATTATATATGATTAGTGTTGGTATTGTCCAGCACCCCAAGACCATTGCAGGAGGAAACTTGCTCATCTCCCCTTTTTCTTGTTCTCCCTTCAGCCCAACTATATCTAGATACCGTTCTCGCTTCATTTCCGGAACATCTTTCTCTGAACCTCTTAACTCTATCCAGAAATCACTTCATCCTCGCGTCACCTCAACCCCAGCAAGCCAGAGACAGCACTATCACACGTGGCGCATAGCTCACGGCCACCACCTCGCCCCCCTGGTCTTACCTATTGTGTCGAGGACAAGATCTTGTCTTTCCCCGTTATTAACGGCAATTTCATCGTCGAGGAACCTTTATATATGACTGACCTGTCGCACTGGACTTCCTCTCCTGTATCAACACAAACATCTTATCTAGTAACACCACCTTACTCTGCTCTCCTTTTCTTCAGAGAGCATCGTGACCCGAGCACACAAATACATCTTCCCTTACATAAAAGAAAAGACATGGACGCTCCCAACAATACTTCTCAATCTCAGGACCCCCAAGTTGATGTCCCTAAGGAGAACAGTCCTCCTCCAGCCTACACACCACGAAGAGTCCCTGTCACTGATTTCACTGCCATGATGGCCAGAATTATTCAAGAGAGGCGGGATACTCTCCCTAACATGGGTGGAAATATCCCACGCCATCAGCCCCAACAAACCACCTGCACTTCCATGCTTTCTGATACAGTGGATGATGACCAAGACGAGACATCTGAGGGAAGCTCACCCATCAGCCTCAAAATCGACACATCTGTCAATGTTTCACAGAACAACAACATCGTGTGCCTGACAGCTACTCCTGCGGAACAGGCCAATGCTATCGCCAAGGCCGTCGTGCAAGCTTTACACGAGGGAAGCTCTGGCCGTTGCGGCATTCCAATGATTGACGAGTCTGGCTGCCCTCGGCCCTTGAGTATCCAGGTTGACGCGGGTCTGAATGTTGAGGGAACAGGTAATGTCATTGGAAGCCGAGATGTTATTGGAGGTCTCATCCAGAAACGTGCTGGACCTTCACTTCGACTTGACCCGGATGATGAGGAAGACTTGGTCCCTACTAAGAGACGGCGAACAAGTCATTAAATGAACAATAACATGTCACATCTCTGGAAATGGTTGAATTAGGAGGTTGTTGGGTAATCACGGGCAAGCATTTCCAACGAACCTGGTGAAGGTGGATTTGAGTGTTTCTTGGGGTCTATGTTACTTAGACTTCTCTCGCGGGATGCTGAAAAGAGAACAGCAATACTGGGAAGAATATTGACGGCCTTTTTATGATTAGAGATGAAAGGCATGGGGTTGAGGAGTTTGATCATTCATTCATTCATTCATTCATTCTTTCTTTCATTCTTTCATTCTTTTTTTCTTCCTGGCCAGCCGGAACTTTAAGGCTGGTGATGTTCATGTAACACAGCGGAATTAATTGCTGATTTGATATGAGAACCATTGCTTTGACTCAGCCATAGATTGAATGATATTCAATTAACTGTGTTGCCAAAAAGCAAAGGCGACTTATTGTCTACGGGATCTCTGGGATTATTACCTCAGGCGAATATCTACAGTGCCGCCTGCTATTGAGAAAGAGTATTCTTGGGATGCGAATAATCAGCAGAAGATACTCCTAACTCGTGATGAAAATTGATATACAAACATAATAGGAGTTTTCTTGTTTTATTATTTCCGTCTCTTTCTTGACCTTCCTGCTGTAACATTGGGCCCTCTTTGTTGGAGATCCTTATTGTGTTATGTTACAACTTACACGTCACTCAACCTCAGCTTCAACATGACTGTGCCCTTCTCCACCTTGACCTTCACGCGTCTATTGAACTCGAGCAATCTTCAAGCTACTCTTAACAAGGAAATCACTTACTTGGGAATAACCAATAATAGACTTCCTTCGTTCTTAGCGCTCTCGATTCTCAATAGTCGCATCCTTCCAACGCCATTCCCGCCGTGATCGCATTTTCCCAACGCTAAGGCGTCAACGTTTCAATCGTCAGGCAGGGAAAACCAGGAAATAAGAGGCAACCCCCCCCTTTCCAATGGAATGGTACTGTAGCTCGGTCGCTTGAGCAGATGGTGCACGGTCATCCTGTCCCTCGGTGACTCGGTCCCTTTTCGCATACACACTATCCATTGTTTGTCCCGTCCCAGTTCAGAGGATCGGGATCAGTCAAGTCGAGCTGGTGCAATTAGTCTGCAACCGTGGAAGTAGTTTACCTATTGACACCCATCCAACTCAATGTGCAGCTTCAGCCTTACTTTGTGGGTTCTATTGTTAGTTCCCCGACAGAATTGTTCATCGACCAAGTCGGAACGCTAACACTGAACCGTTTTGCGTTGGGTCTTATACAGTTCTGCCCTCCGCTTGAGAAGGGCTTGGAAGGCTTATATGCCAGCCCGGTCTATTAGCTGTAGTAAGCTCACCTTCAGTGTGTCGGCGCCAGATGAAACACCCAAGATGAAAAGTCTGACTTGGTTCAGGGAGTCTCCCTCACTTGGCACCCTTGGCAATGATGACGAAGGACGACGACACAAGCTGAGATGACTTCAGCTCCCATGATACAGTAGCTTACTATTCAGCTCCACTGCTCTGTTAGGCTTTTACCGTCTTTTGGGTGCTTCCATGTCCCCACCACTTTATTCGAGGGGTCCAATTGACATGAAAACTGGCCCCGCGCACGCCGAACTAGGCCTGCCTCAGATAGCTCCAGAAGCTCCCTAACCTCCCCCTACCACATTCAGATTCAGATTCAGACTCAGACTCAGACTCAGATCTTGGCCTCGATTCTCTTGGTTTATATACGCATGAGGAGCTTACCTCCGGCCTTTCCTGCTTGGCTTTAAGCTTGGCTGTCTTTTTATTTTATTTTAATTTCACCCCCAACAAACCTCTTCTTGGATACTTACCTAGCTTCATCCACTTTCCACGAGGTTGCGCAATAAGCGCCATCATTCCCATTCAATTAGTGACCACCGTATCTGCGACAACCACAGCCATGGCTCACCTCACCATTCGCAATCTTACTATTAACCCAATCGAGCTCATTGAAATCGAGAGGTTTGAGGGTCAGACTGTGAGAACCGGCAATGTCCTCTCAAATATGACAAGCCATATCAGTGGCTTCATCAAGGCTACCGACTTCAGCTCTCGCCAAACCCAGGCCAAGGGCGATCCCATCCACAAGGAAAAGGCCTCTGTCAAAGTTGAGCCATTCAAGACCAAGGATTCTGGCATCCGAGCCGCCGATAAGAATAAGGAGGTGGTCCGTCTTACCTTCAAATATGAGGATCACAAGTATCAAGTCGACATCCCCAGCCCCTCCAACAAATCTTCTGTCATGAAGAACCTAGACGGAGGCAAACATGATCTCACTGTCGTTTATACCCCCAACGGGGCCTTTCTTGCCATCTTCTCTTCTGCCCAGCTGCATCGCTGGATGCACGAGCTTCACGACGACTGGCCACTAACTCTGCTTTCGATTCCTGGCACGCACAATTCTCCTACCTGCTATACTGCTCTTCCTTCTGTTCGATGTCAAGCAGTTGACGTCTTGGAGCAACTCAAAAATGGTGTTCGCTTCCTCGACGTTCGAGTGTCCGTGAGTCCTGACGATGATGAACTTGCTCTTGTCCACAGCGTGTTTCCCATTTCCTTGACTGGCACAAAGTACTTCAAACACATGCTCGAGGATATTTACAAGTTTCTCGACGAGAACAGCAGTGAGACTGTCATCATGAGTATCAAGCGCGAAGGTACTGGAAAGGGCAACGACGAACAACTCGGAAAGTACCTGAAGCACAGCTACGTCGATAAAAGACGAAGTCGATGGTGGACTGAGCCCAAAATTCCAACTCTAGGTGGTGCCCGTGGTCGCATTGTCATCGTCCGCCGCTTCAACTTGGACGGTGAGATGAAGAAGACATGCTGGGATGGTCGAGGTTGGGGTATTGACGCAGGCGCCTGGCCCGATAATTGTGAGGACGGCAAGGTGCCAGGAGGTATTATCCGTGTCCAAGACTTTTACGAAATTACCGAGAGCCAGAATATTGAGAAGAAGATCGAGTACTGCCGTCGGCAACTCGAACGCGCTGCTGAGCAGACCTTTGCTCTCGCCGGGATGGATGGTCATAAGGAGGATGCTAGTTTACCCCCTTTGTTCGTCAACTTCCTCACAGCAAGCAACTTCTTCAACGCAACCTGCTGGCCAGAGCGTATTGCTGCCAAGGTCAACCCCTCTGTTATCGAGTACCTCTGCATGTGCCACGGCGAGGATGGCAAGGGGCCAAACAAGCTCAAGGTCGGTTCTGCAGGTACAGGAGTCGTCGTTACCGACTGGGTAGGCCACAAGGATGATTGGGATTTGATCCGCTGCATTGTTGGAATGAACGCGAGGCTGCAGCTCAAGAAATAAGTTTAGTATATGCCGGAGTGAACGAGAACACGACAGGCTTTTAAAAAATGGATATCTACGGATATAGCTATCCCATTCCCGGGTATGAAACATCTGCAACAATCACACATATTTACAAAAAGAAAAGCGTAGCATGGCTTGGTAAATTATATATTCTCAAGTTACATATTTCTCGAAGTACAATAACTTCGCGATCATTAATCGTTAAACCTAATGAAGCTGGTTAGCTATAACATCTTCGCAATGTTGCAGAAGAAAAACCAGACGTGAAGGAAACCATATCAGTTCTCCAAGGTGAATAGGTTGTTCGTCACGATGAACTCGGATAGAGCTAATAATAGCAGAGTCATCATATGGCAGGGGTGTGCAGATATGTGCAAGGAAAATGCTGTCTTACCATTCATGAAACTAGAATGTCTATTGTATACCTAGGACGGAGTTAGCGTCCGCCATCATGGAGTTTGGCAACAAAAGCAGAAGATCAAATCTAGACAGGTTAGCCATGGAATCGCGTATAGTTAGAGCATCAGAGGCATACCAATCAATCAGATGTTGATGTTGTGTTCATATCCCAAGGTCCGAAGACCAAGAGTCAAACAGTGTGAATACTAAAAAAACAACTCATCACGAAAGGGATGTATATGCAAGAGTAAGAAATTCTTTGTCTAGGTACCTAGATTCTCAACAGTCAGCCACCAGTTCTTGAACCAGATATCGACAAGAATCCATTTCCACAAGAGCCACGATCAGGTGACGAAGTATCAACAAGAGGTCCCACTACACACCACCACAAGGATTTGTACGTCCTTGCTTTTCTAGGGTGGGAGGCAGCAGTACTCATTTATGTCCGCCCGTTCGTTCAAATCTTCATCATAAAGTGGCTAGGAGCGCTGGAGAGGGAAGAAGAAATTTACCTATTGACAAGCGCGAGTTAGCAATTGCATCAGTAGAAAACAGTGCAAGCAAAGAGGCGTTGTGATCTCCTGTCAGACAAGGCTGAAACTTATAACAACAGTATCCACATAGTATATTAAGAATGAGGAATCCCTAAGGTGTCGTTTTGATCATCACTCGGAGAGGGTTTGAAGAAACAAAGGAAAATATGTACCAACCTTTTCAGTTTACAGCAAGAGATGACGCGCTGAATTGGGAGACGCGTCCATTGTATGGCTAAGAAGTGAACAAACAAAACTAGTGACTGGTCAGTAAGAGGTTTGCAACAAAAGCATCCTGCCGGTTCTGAGGTCCAAAGCTTTCTCAGTGTAATTCTAGAGATTGCTATATCACCATTGTGCTGGTCTGATTTGGATTGTTCGTGTATGCTATTCATCATGTGAAGCAGAAAATAAAGCAGGGAGAGGAAAGAATTCTTACCTATAAGAAATTCAAGGTCATGATCGCGCAAAATTGACAACGCCTTTGCATCGTGTGCGCGAGACAGACCTTGAGGAATGTAGAAGGAGAGGTTTGAGCGAAGGAAAAACGAAGACAAGAAAATTTATTGTTGGTGGAGGTCACAATTGCTGACTGTACATTTGCACTAACCTTGTTTCGTGCTAGATGAACCCCGCAATCGGCCACCCGGTCCTTACCGTGTGGCGCATGCTGTGGCGAATTATCACCACCATAAAGGACCTCATACCGCCCGAGCTCGATGCGTTGTACTTCAGCTTACGCACCTCACTTTCCAACACCGTTGGATTGGAAACAACAAGAAACTTCACTATGGCGTCTTTAGAGGCGCTGTTGGGTCCGATGGCCCGACGGCTTCTCAAAGTCGCCGTGGCCAAAACCACAAATGTGGTTCGGACCAAGCTCGTCTTCATGACGCGGCCCCTGCAATCCCAACTTACACTCAGAACCGCCAGAGTTGCTCGTCAACCAATTCACCCCGTTGCTGTGCTTCGACAGCAGAAGCGCCATACCAGATGGTTCTCGAGCTCCGCAGCTCAGAATGTCAACCGAGTCATTAGGAGATTCATTAGCTCCGAGCCCAAGGCTGCCCGGTTCGATCGATCCAAGCTCCCGACTTCGAACACATCTCGACGTGTTGCTCAGTTCTCCGGCCGAGCTCCTTTTTCCAATGCTCTTCGACCGAATCTGACCGGTGGTGCTTTTCCTCGCAGTGCTGGCGGATACAGCCTCGGCGGTAGTGCTCGGTACTTCTCACACACTCCGGCAGCTCCGGCCCAGGTTGTGCAGAACGTCTCCCAAGCCATGAGAGCGTTCTTCCTCTCCGGCCAAAAGCTCCGTTACGATGGTCTTGGACCTCGAGGCGAGCGACAGTATCGTGCCGTGTCACCAGTCGAAGATCAGGCGATGCACAAGCTCTCCGCCTTCTCCCACTCCGCTCCCGGCTCTTTCGTCGACTTCCAGCTTAGCCCTACCGTCACAGCTCTGAGCCCTCTCGCTACGGCTATTCCCTTTGCCTCCGAGACCTCTGGTTTCAAAGCTGAGGCCGCTGCTGGTGGCGCTTCCCTCAACACTGAGGGTTTCCTCGATGTTTTGTCCTCTGACTTTGGACGAGCATTGCAAGACCTCACGGCCATCAATGCCGACCTCCGCAGGCTTGCAGTGTTGGGTGACCTCCCAGTCTTATTAGAGAAGCATAATGTTCTTCGAGTCCGCTTTCCAGGCGTTGACGCTGAGACCATTGAGCGACTTTGCGATGACATTGGTATTCAGCGCGGTGTGGTGGGCCAAGATGCCGACTTTGACAATACAGTCGGTGTTCCGGTTGCCCTCCGATTCCCGTTCGCTCCCGATGGCATGAAGTCAGCATTGACCCCCAGCGTATCAGTCCGATCACTCGAGGGCTACGAAACTGACGAAATCTCGACTCTAGACGAAGAATACTTTGTTCAGCAGTCATATCTGGACGAAATGATAAGTAGTCCGTGGTTGGCTGAGACCGAGGGATACGAGACGATGTCGCCTCCGGACAGCTCTTCAATAGCTGGACCATCGGAAGACTATGAAGGCCTTGAGGGTATTTACCGATTTTTGGAGGAATGTGACCAGGCCAAGGGAAGAATTGGCCGAGCGAATTGATTTTGAGCGAAACGATACCAGAATGCCACATGAAAATGAATGGGGCATTGAATTTGATGACCGACACTCTCTACACCTGTATGACCAGCAAAGGCTGTATTTAGTCAGAAACTGTAACTAGCTTGTTACCAATTGATTTCCTTGAGTGAACAATTAGCCTATGGACTCTATTGAACAAATGCGTGATATTCGTGATAAACAAATTGGTTGGTAATGTTATATTGCTGAGTTGTAATCTCACCAGTTTTTGTGTAATGCCTATGAACCCCGATTGCATGCAGTTCATTGACCCTTCTCAGATGGTTCTGTCTGGCAGCTGGCTCATTTGTTGTATCGATGGATCAGATGGTTGGCTTGGTGTAGAAGGCGAGGCTTTCTGAGACGGTTGAGGTTGTGAAGCTGGCCGTTGCGGGTCGAGAAGATTGGTGCGAGTCGATATATCTTGTAGAAACATGGCCATTGAGAACATTTGGGCACAGCGATGCTGGCATTCTATGGAAGAAGACGACATTGTAAGGTATTGGTTTACGATGAGTGTTGGTGTTAGCGGTAAGATGAGGAGACGTTGGAAAGTGGACGGGCGAGGCATTGATGAAGTTACCCTGTGGCGAGATATCCCATATGCAAAAAATCATGAATACGCCCTACTTGCCTAGGAAGCTTGTGACAATCACACGATTGAGTAGAGCAGTTTTATGAGGGGCGATTATTACATACATATATCTTAATCATTTGAAACCGTACGGCGAGTGGGTTATAATGAGCATCATGCGATTGATTCAAGCTCACGTGGAGACCTAGAAGCAACAGCAATACCTCGAACATATACAATTGATTTAATTACCCGATAGCATAAAATCCCCTTCACAACAAGACTAATGATTTTCTAATCATATGTGAGAATCTTTACCCAATTTCAGTATTTTGGTGCTGTGTGAGGCTACAGCTATTGTATCATTAACCTCAAAAATTCTGGTGCCTCAAGGATCCTCTTATCCTAGTAGTTCCCATCTTCAACCTCCTCAATATGAACAACGAAAGCCCATCTTTGTGATATAGCGAGAAACCTCCCGAAACAGAAATAATGACAACGACGCACCACGTTGGCCAACGCATCTCATACGACGGCGCTCTCTGCACGGTGAGATTCGTCGGTGAAGTCTCAGGCACAACAGGGACATGGCTCGGCGTAGAATGGGACGACTCAGCCCGTGGCAAACACGACGGATGCCACAAAGGCATTCGTTACTTTACCTGTAAGACCAGACCAGACCGGACACATCATCTGCTACATGTGTTTATCTACTTGTGTGTAATTGATAGCTAACTGACTCTTTCAAGGCAAATCTAAATTCCCCACTGCTGCCTCATTTGTGCGCCCTTCACGGCCAGCTGACCCGCCGCGTCACTTTCTAGCAGCCGTCAACCACAAATATGCCTCTGAATACACGCTTCCAGATGGTAGAAGGGCTGCAGAAGAGATTGTGTTTTTCGGGAAGCGTGCTGAGGAGGTGGGGTTTGAGAAGATTCGCCGTAAGCAAGCCAATATCGGTGAGCTCACTGTGGTGATTCTCGAGGACCTCCAGGTTTCCAGTGCGAGAGCAGACGATGAGAGCGAGGGAATCATTGCAAGGACGTGTCCCAAGATCACGCAGTTGGATCTCAGTCGCAATTTGTTTGAGCGGCTTGACCCCGTGTTCGATATTTGTCGTGAGCTACCAAATCTCCAGCATCTGACCCTCAAGTATGACCTTCTGGCCATAGGGAAACAAGTCGCTGACCTAGTTATAGTGGGAATCGATTTCAAAATGTTTTAGAGGATCAAGCAAACGATGCTGTAAACAGCGTCAAAGAACTGTCGCTCGAGGAAACCTTGCTGAGCTGGGAGGAAGTTTGCCACATTGCAACAAAGTCTCCATCTTTGGCTGCTCTTGATGCTGGATCAAACCAATTTCAATCTCTCACTGCATTAGACTATGGCAATCTTTCGTCCACTTTGACGTCAATCAACCTCGAAATCAACGAGTTCACTACGTTTGTGGACATCAGCACCCTTGCAACACTCCGATCACTGCGCAACATCCACCTCAAGGGGAACAACATCTCGACAATTGCCCCTGAAGGTATAGAAGGGCCGATCTTCTCAGATACTGTCCAGTATCTCGACGTTTCCTATAACAACATTCAATCCTGGGAGTTTGTGAACCAGCTCCCCAAACATTTCCCTGGGCTAGTTGGGTTGCGAATTGGCCACAACCCCTTCTACGATGCTGCGGACGCTGAGGCTAAAGCATCATCTTCGGAGGAGTCGCACATGTTTACGGTCGCCCGTCTTGGGTCACTAAAGTCCCTCAATTTCAGCCAGATCACGCCGGCTGATAGAAGTAATGCTGAGATGTTCTATCTTTCGCGGATTGCAAAACAGCTCGCGGCTGCACCAGAGGATGCCGAACAAGAAGTCCTGGCAAATCACCCTCGGTATACCGACCTTTGCAAAATATACGGCGAGCCAAACATTGTTCGTAGGTTGGAGGTCAACCCTGCTTTCCTGGAAGCACGTCTAGTTACTGTTGGTTTCCATCTTCAAGATGGCGAGGAAAAAGTGAAAAAGATTCCCAAATCGTACGATATCTATGCCGTCAAAGGCATCGCTGGAAAACTGTTTGACCTGTCGCCTCTCAAACTGCGGCTTATCTGGGAAACAGGAGAATGGGACCCTGTAGCTGGCTTTGACGATCAAGAGGGCGATAGCAGCGACGAGGAGGATGCCGAAGAGGAGAGGGAACGCAAAGGGCTTGACACACATGCTGCTGAGGAGGATACCGCAGGCAAACCTGGACGATGGGTCAAAAGAGAAGTGGAACTCAAAGATGGACCTAGACAACTGGGTTACTGCGTAGATGGTTTGGATGTCAAGATTCGTGTGGAAGCTCGATAAGTGAGTGTGCTTCATGGAGCAAGAAAACCTTTGATATTAATGATGGTGTCAAAAAAGACTATTATAAAGGATCAATAAGTTATACTGGACTTACCTAGGTCTTTTTGTCACTTAGGATATAGGTATAAAGTTTCGTTGCTTCCCCTGGGTGTGACAAAGCCTTTCTGGTTTGCATTTGAGCCTTTGTCCATTCTCACTTGTGTCACAGCAAACGGAGGTCCATGAGACAACAGGAACTGACAAACTGTACGCGTAAATTACATAAAGAGAGCTCATCAGGACCTGGTTCGAAAATTTGCTTCTATCATATTTCACATCTCACAACTTGCTTCTTCACTTTTCTCCTGTTCCTTGACCACACAACACTCACCAGCCAACATGGGAATCAAACCCCAGTTCTTTCTGGTCAGACCAGGGGCAGAGAAAATCACACCCAACGGTCAAGTTCTTTCTCAAACTGCAACTGCTGTCCCTCTTATCCCGGCAGACCTTCTGCCAGAGTGGATCGAAGTCATCGGCGCGCCTCGAAGTTTGTCCCCAGATGAGACTAGAGGCATGGGGAATTTGGGGGTTATTCATGCTGAGCTGGATACTTACAAGCTTCGATTCGCTCCCATTACTAGGGACGGAGCTTCAACTAGTGATAAATCGGAAACTTCAGATAATCGTTCCACTGAATTCCGGCCTGGTCCTTGCCCAGTGGGTGTATCGTCATCTCACAACTACTATGAGAAACCGAAACCAACTACAACTACAACTCAGCTTAATTCTCAGAATTCTAAGCTAAAGCCAGCACAAGGCCTCTCATCTAGTCGCCACAATCCTGCCAACCAACAGCAGCCAGCCCATCTCAGGCCTACTTCTTTCAAAGAGACACCACAAATTCCAACCAACACTACGGCGCCATCATCTCAATTGCCCTCACCCTGTCGACACTGGTGTTACCACGGCGTCTGCAAATGGGGCCGAGACTGTCACTATGAGCATATAATGCCCATCACTGCAGAAGGCCTCGGAGAAGTTGGTCTGACTGGATTCCCTGATTGGTGGCTTCAAGCGCAGGGATTGGTACCTATGTCCCCCCAAGCCCTTCGTGCAGCGGATGCTCCGCATGGCCGACGAACTGCGAGGAAGATTGGGAATATTATCAGAAGAAAGCAGCGAGCCCGAATTCTTGCTCAGCGTCTAGATGTGCACTCCGCAAACCTTGAAGAGGAATCCGAAGCTGAGGATGAGTATGAAGATGAAGAAGACGTCGAGGAGGAAGTGGTTAAGTCTGAGCCAAAGAGAGGAGGAGAGGAGGGAATATTGATTGACCTTGATTGACGAGAATGATGACCACCATATTGATGGTATCAGCACTAGGAGACAGCGTGCTGCGTATACTTGGTTCCTCCAGATAACTACCTCCCTGACCTGCTTCGCATCAAATCGGATTAACAGCATTATCCAATATCCTATTTCCATAAGGGACTACTCGGGGGCACACAATACCGTAAAGAGCAAGCTCCGATCTGTTGGCTTCGGGCTCTCTCGCAGGGCGTCGCGTTACGGGATACGAGCTGGACTTAAGTTTAGTCAGATCCATTTTCGGATTTATGTAGCATTTTGAAGCTGCAATCCCGATGAACAGGTGTGGCGAACAACACCATTATGGGTCAGATAGAGGGTGAATAATCAACCGAGATAGTCGCATAGAACTTGGATTAAATGCAGTCATTCAGTCCTTCCAATGTATAAATACCTTCACATCTTTCCTCATTGATTGCTGAGTCTCACAGCCCCTCTCTCAACGCGATATCACCAAGTCCACCCATATAGTTCTAGCTTGGATTAAATACTCAAACACATATCCATCAACACCAAATATGCCCGAAATTCTGGGAAGGCATGTCGGCGCTCTCGGCTACGGCCTTATGGGTATGTCTAGTCGTTCCACTTACTTAAAACAACCAGACTGATAACTTTGAAGGCTTCACTTGGCGTCCCAAACCAACTCCTTTGGATCAGGCTCTTGAAGCTATGCACACAGCCTTCGCCAATGGCTGCAATCTCTGGAGCGGCGCTGAATTTTACGGATCCCCAGAGTATAACAGCATGACTCTCATCAAGGCATACTTTACAAAATTTCCAGAAAATGCTGAAAAGATCACCATCGCCATGAAGGGCACTTACAACCCTGATACGTTTCAACTTGATGGATCTCCTGAGAATGTGCGAAGGTCTATTGACAATGTGCTCAATCAACTGGGCGGTGTCAAGAAACTTGATATCTTCGCACCCTCAAGACGAGACCGCAAAGTCCCCTTTGAAGAAACACTCAACGTCATTCAGAAGGAATATGTTGATACCGGCAAGGTCGGTGGCATTGCTCTGTCAGAATGCAGTGCCGAGACTATCGAAGAAGCCGTCAAGCATGTCAAGGTCGCTCTCGTCGAGGTCGAATGCAGTCTATTCAGCCCCGACATCCTCAAGAATGGCGTTGCTGCTGCGTGTGCCAAGCACAATATTCCCATCATGGCCTACGCGCCTATTGGACGTGGCGTAAGTTCGCGTATTCAAATCCAAACAACATAGATCTGACAGTCACTACAGATGTTGACAGGTCGCTTTGCCGACAGCTCTCAATTCCAGGGCCAGGGCATTGCCAGCGGATTCCCGCGTTTTCAGCCAGAATCCTTCCAGCACAACCTCAAGCTTGTTGACCAAGTCAAGGCAGTAGCAGAAAGGAAGGGAATCACATCTGCACAGCTTGCCATCAACTGGGTTAGAGGACTAAACAGCCGCAAGGGAATGCCTACCATCATTCCCACCCCTGGCGCAACCACAACAGCTCGAGTCGAGGAGAATGCCCAGCACTTCCCGCTTTCGGAGGAAGAGATGAAAACTCTCGAGGATATAGCCTATGCATTTGAGGTTTCTGGCGGGCGGTATCCTGAAGGCGTGCCAATGGAGGCCTAACTGTGACACAAAGTCTGTGGTTGAGTCAGAACGCGGCTTCAAGACAGAGATGGGAAACAATGAGTAGCAAGGTTGCTGTTCAGCTGTAAAGTGTCCACGTGTTGCCCAAAACCAAAAGGGCATTCGGAATTGCAGAATTCATAAAAATGAATGCCATCATGAAAGATTGAATGAGTGTTTCAAAAAGGACTGCGACTTACCGTACTGTATCTATCGTCTTTCGTAGCACCTAGTCGTAGTGATGGACTACTAGACGGAAGAGAAAGTCTTCAGATGACTGCTCATCGTTGCGCAGAGTCTCAACTAGAAAGCTGAGATTGTTGAAAGCTGAGGTTGAGCTTCTGCTCCGCGATAAAATGAAGATATTGTTGATGTGGAGACAACACGTGACACCGTACTCCTGGGGTGGGTTTCTCAAGATACTATGACAGCAAGGGCCTGGAACTTGGGATAACGATGCGTAGAGATTAATAGATTAAATTAAACCACCGGTGAAAAGAAAGACAGAAACCAAAAAGCCTTGGGTATATCAATAAATTCGTCTCTTAGCTACCTCGCAACACAAAAACGCACGCCACTATGCTGCCAATACTCCATCCAATGGAGATCACTAAACTATCAATGCACCATTTGAACCAACTGCCTCCAGTCGGTTCACAAGCTTCTTCACATTCGCCCAGTCCTCGTTTTTTGGGCCATCCTTGCCACCAAGACCACTGGCAACCTCGAATACTGTGAGGGAGCCATCGATGCCACCAGTCGCAAGACGCTTTCCATCATTGGGCTCCCATGCAACCTTGTTCAGACTCTTCGAAAGCATAGTTCTGCCATCCTTTCGAGAGCTGGGCGAAATCTTGGACACAGGCTCTTCTGTCTCGACTGCAATGTCCCAAAGCTCCAGCCATCCAGCACCATCGACCAATGCAAATATGTTCGGCTTGACGGGCGACCACTTAGCGTCGTAGACGACGTCCTCACGCACAAAGTCAATTAGGGGCGAGATGGTGCCATCGCCAGAGCCGATTGTAGATGTCGCCGCTGGTGCTCGAACCTTCCAAAGCTTAACACTCCAATCGAGCGACGACGATATGACCAGATCGCCCAAATCCACTGGCCCCCTAGCAGGATGGAAATCCACAGACATGACAGGGGCGGTATGTCCCTTGTAACTAATCTTCTTATCAACACCAGCCTTGGCACCGGCACGGTCATATCGGTGGCAAGGGAAGATGGTGCCCTCCTCACTGCCAACGAGGAAGAATGTAGGATCTGTAGCTGGGAAAGAAAGGCACGTTGGGCTCACATCTTCGACAGCCACCTTGGCCTGACTAGGGTTCTTGAGTTCAAGGAGTTCCTGAGGCTGAGCAAAGACGTCCATTGTCCAGCCACAGACCACACCATCAGTGGAGCAAGAAATGATATTGTTGGCGTTCTGGGTACCAACAATATCAACAGAGTAGATAGGGTGGGCATGACCGTAGCCCGTAAGGGGAGTCTTTTGAACCGGAGCCGCCTTTGCTCTCGTGTCCCACAGCAACACCTGACCACTATATGAACCACCGATAATCAAGTTATTGTGGTAAGGAGAAAACTTAGCAGTCAAGACATCTGACTGCGCAGTGAAAACGTATTCAGGGCGATCCTGCATGTGCATGTTCCAGACCTGAACCAACCCGTCAGGTTCATGGGGAGCTGTCGGATTTTTGGTGTATGATGCGAGGACAAGCTCGCTGAACTTCGGCGAGAAATCAATTCCGCTGATCATGCGCTTCTTAGACCACCGTTCGTCAAAGAACTGGACCACTTCTTTTATCCTGTGTCGCCCCTTACCACCTGTGTTACCACTATCTTCATCTTCATCATCGTTATCCTGGCCTTGTAAAGCGTAGTCTGTGAGAATGTCATATGTCTCCTGGTCGAGAGCTCTCTCGATCACCTTTGTCGACTTATCCAGGAAGTCAACGAATTCATCAGAGTGGGCCACAGCGTCCAGCTCTTCAGCGGTAAGATTCCTGGAAGGATAATTCAAAGCCGAGCCGGAAGGAAGCACACCGTCGCTCAGAAACTCCTTTGTCGCTCTCAATTCCTCCTCCACCTCTTCTCTAATCTTTTGCCGGAGTTCCTCTTCTCGATCTCGCTCTCTCCTGCTCAGCCTCTTGCTGGGCGTTGAAGTTACGGCGGGAACATCTTCGGCTTCAGATATGAGAGACTGAGCCCTGGTTCTGGTAGGTGTGGTCCACTCCTCTGTCGTCTGGACACCTTTGCTGTATGAAAAGACCTCCTTTACCGGAGACGGCGGGCATTCGAAAACGGTTAGGAGGGGAGCAGTGCTAAGACTAGGTGGCGGTTGCGCGGGAACTTGAACGTGACTTGTGGTCGTGACTTCGGACGGTTCGTTGCTGATTTCGCCGGCGCTGAGGACACTGTTTGGGCGGCTACCACGAGGAGCCGGAGAGCCAGGTCCTCCCGTGACAGTCGAGCCGGGCCTACTATCACCGACGAGGCTGTTTATAAGAGTTTCGATCTCGCGGCGGTTATCTGCTCTTCCAGGAGTTGGCGATATCAACTATGGTTGAGAAACGTCAACGATGGGCTTCAAGGCGGTAGGGTATCAGGGGACCAACGTCGCTAGAGGTTCCTATGTTGGAGCGACTTGCTGTTGCTTGGCTTGCCCGAAGCTCTCTCTGGCGCTTGAGCTCAGCAAGCTTCGCCTTCTTCGCTAGGATTTCATCTCGACGTTGTTGCATTGCGGACGTTCCACAGTCGCATTGCGAGACTGAACAATATGTTGAGAGCTATGAGACTGGGTTTGGGAGGGTATGAATCGACAACGCGATGAATGACGATAAATAAAGTCTCGCAAAGCAAGTAAACGACGAGAAAACCGCAAGAAATAAAAAGGTGTCCTTCGCGACGAAATGAGGTGACTGTATGTAAGTTCTTCGTTGCTTGTTTGTAGTGATCAAGTTATGAAATGCTGCAAGGTATGAGCTGAGCTTGTGATGGGATCCAATTGAATCCATCCATGCGCGAGCGACTCAGGCATTTGCAACCCCCATAAATCCCCTGCACAAGCCTGAAATCTGAAGAATGCTAGTGGGATTGGAGGCGGTACGTATCGCTGCTCAACTCCACAGTGAATTGATCTGGGAGATGAGAACGAGCACGTGATCACATTGGCCGGCTCACTGGCGACTGGCTCCAGCTTGTCCGAGCTCCCAGCCGCCAGCGGTTGGCTCTCTTTGGCAGCGAATGGAAAAACTGCGACTTTTCCCGACGACTTTTCAATTCTTCACCTCAAGCCGACGCATCTAATCCCCTCGAGCCACTCCGACTGGGTCCATTGACAAGCCATTGTCGACCGCCGACTATCGTCAATACCGATCCTTTCGCACTTCGTCCCGTTCGCCCTTTTTTGCGACTCTAATTCCCAATGGCTTCGACCGGAGTGAACGTGCGTGGTATCCTCCCCGATTCGGCCGCTCGACCGTGTCCCAACCCCGAGCACTCGACGACGTCAGGGAATGCGATCATTCGAGCGGCAGAATTGGATAGCTCATGGAACTGAGGACTAATTGAGTCATTTATAGGTTTTGCGGTGGTCCGCTCTTGGCCTGGGTATCTTTTACGGTTTCACCCACCAGCGAGCGATTACTGCCTCGCAAAAGGCCGAGCATGCGCAGCACGAGTACGAGAAGAAGGAGAAGCTTATCCAGCAAGCCAAGGCCGAGTTTGCTAAGAAGAACAACCCAACATCTGGCGACTCTGGTACGTCAGATCCAGTTTCGCTCTAAAAGCACTCCTGGCAATTGGCCGCGGCATATTGCACATGCGAGACACACAACCTGTCGAGACCTCAAACTAACCATGCATACAGTTATCACCGACCCCTCAGACCCCAAGTTTGATCTCGAGAAGCTGCTGTTGAAGGTGCAGAAGGAAAACCCTTAAATATGTAATACCGGCACGGGGAAACGCAAAGCAAGATATGAGAAGGGAGAGGATGGAGAGGATGGAAGCAATGGGAGGTTTCGGCGAAAAGGTTGACCAACCGTAGGGAAACAGGTCCTGCCGAGGCATAATCCGAGTCTCGAACCAGACTCGGTGTATGATTGAGGATATACATGGCGGCCCTGCATAGATGTTTCCTTAGGTCCCTGTTTAACTCTGTGTACAGGTGTACAATATATCTACTTTAGACGACAAGAAAAACGTCAATGGTTTTGGCTAGGGCTTGTAACACTTGGGCATGCAATGGGAGACTTTGAGCGGGAAAGCTAGTAAGTTTATCTCTGCGGGCTTATATGATGATGTGTATCAGGTACGGATGTATGTATGTTTAGTTTTACAGTAAAAAGCAAGTTGACGACGATAAGCGATTCTGATGCTCGAGGCAGTTCCTGGGACCAGTGAAGTGACATGTAGATGAGATTTGGCAAGCCGTTCACCTATTTTGCATGCTATCCTGGTCAAATTCATCGAAATTGACGTAGAATGACCTGATCATCATCGCCTTCTTGATACGCCAGAGCTTCGCCGGATAAACTGTGGCTCAGCACCAGGGCCATAAGAATGAGCTACCTTGCTAAAGTTTTGAGTGGATGCACGGCCGCGTAAAGGATACGTACCTAGGTCGGGAGGGTCCCACATTTACCTCCTGTAGCTCCCCCGTCTCAGTTGTAAAGCTCCAAGCTGTCCTTCTGGTGGAGTTGAATATCATCTTGGGTTTCGGCTTCTGCAAGTTGCATCAACTCCAGGGTCAAATATCGTCGACAATCGGAACCCATCATGGCGGTAAAGACGGCAAAGACCGAAGACGTCCTCGCCGGAGTGAACGGACAAAACACTAGGACTCTACTAAGAGTCATCATTCTTCTCTTGATCGCTGGCGCAGCTGTGTCCAGTCGCCTTTTTTCTGTGATACGTAAGTGCTTTCTTCCCATGATGGGCGCATGCCCTCAATTCCTGCTCTGGCTTTTCTGTCTCCAGAGTACAGAGGGTCCTCTTCTTTTAGGAATGCATCTTTTGCTAACTCGTCCGGCGTAGGCTTTGAAAGTATTATTCACGAATGTCAGTCTTGCTCATACTAACAGATTGCTCCATCATGGCGAGCTAACTTTTAATACAGTCGACCCGTGGTTCAACTTCCGCGCGACAAAATACCTCGTCGCCAATGGATTTTACAAGTTTTGGGATTGGTTCGATGACAGGACATGGCATCCTCTTGGGCGGGTTACCGGAGGCACCCTCTATCCTGGTTTGATGGTGACAAGCGGCGTCATCTACCACGCTCTCCGCGCCCTTACGGTTCCCGTCGATATTCGAAACATTTGTGTCCTTCTCGCCCCGGCCTTCTCTGGACTGACAGCATATGCTGCCTATCTACTTACCAATGAGATGACTACATCTTCTTCTGCTGGTCTTCTTGCCGCAGTTTTCATGGGCATTGCACCGGGTTACATCTCTCGATCCGTGGCCGGTAGCTACGATAATGAGGCCATCGCCATTTTCCTTCTTGTTCTCACATTCTACCTCTGGGTCAAGGCCTTGAAGCTGGGCTCGATGCTATGGGGTGCCCTTTGCGCACTATCGTACGCATACATGGTTGCGTCGTGGGGTGGATATGCTTTCATTACATGTCTACTACCCGTCCATGCCTTTGTTCTCATCTGCATGGGCCGATACAGCGATCGCCTCTATATCAGCTACACGACGTGGTACGCTATCGGTACCATGGCTAGTTTCCAGGTGCCTTTCGTCGGCTTCCTTTGTGTTAAGACTAATGAGCATATGCCCGCGCTTGGTGTGTATACACAAGCATTCATTGCAACCCATGGTACTAACATTATCGTGTAGGTGTTTTTGGCCTCCTTCAGGTGATTGCATTCATTGTTTACGTCAAGTCTGTTATCCCTGGACGACAAATCACAACCATCGTGGTTGCCGCTGGTGTTGCGACTTTCTTCGTTGGTCTCGCTGGCCTCATTCTTTTGACCTCATTCGGATACATCGCGCCCTGGGGCGGTCGATTCTATTCATTATTCGACACCGGCTATGCCAAGATTCACATTCCTATCATTGCTTCAGTCTCTGAGCATCAGCCTACCGCATGGCCCTCATTTTTCTTTGATCTTAACTTCCTCATCTGGCTCTTCCCTGCCGGTGTTTATATGTGTTTCCAGAACCTCGCGGATGAGCATGTATTCATTGTTGTTTATGCTTTGTTTGCAAGCTACTTTGCTGGTGTTATGGTCCGTCTTATGCTCACACTGACACCTGTTGTTTGTGTTGCCGCTGCCATGGCTGCCTCTCAGCTCCTTGACACCTATCTGCGGGTCAATCAGCCTGAGCCCACCCAGGCTCCACAAGGAGAAGCTGTTGATGGGTCCAAGAAGACCAAGGGTGCACTTCGAGCTACCGCAAAGCCCGACGTCGGTATTTACACTACCTTGTCCAAGATTACGGTTGTTGCTGGCATGGTCATCTACCTGGTCATGTTTGTTACTCACTGTACATGGGTCACCTCCAACGCCTACTCAGCACCCTCTGTTGTCCTGTCCAGTCGGCGCATGGATGGCAGCCCGGTCATCATTGATGACTATCGGGAGGCCTACCAGTGGCTCCGACAGAACACCGGCAAAGACGCCAAGATCATGTCATGGTGGGACTATGGTTACCAGATTGGTGGTATGGCTGACCGACCAACGCTTGTTGACAACAACACCTGGAACAACACCCATATCGCTACTGTTGGAAAGGCCATGAGTTCTCGCGAAGAGGTCAGCTATCCCATCATGCGCCAGCACGAGGTTGACTATGTCCTCGTCGTCTTTGGTGGCGTTCTTGGCTACTCCGGAGATGATATCAACAAGTTCCTCTGGATGGTTCGCATTGCGGAGGGCATCTGGCCCGATGAGGTCAAAGAGCGCAACTTCTTCACTGAACGCGGCGAATACAGAGTTGATGCCGGTGCTACCGAGACCATGAAGAACAGCCTGATGTAAGTAAACTTCCGTGCAGTGATTGGTCACCATGCTAACAGGTTGCTTTCAGGTACAAGATGTCTTACCACAACTTTAACAAGACGAACTCACCTGGAAAGATCGTCGATCGAGTGCGCGGTGTTAAAATGCCCGATACAAGCCCCACACTCGATGTACTGGAAGAAGCCTTTACCAGTGAGAATTGGCTCATCCGTATTTACAAGGTCAAGGATCTTGACAACGTTGGCCGTGATCATTTTGAAGCGGGTGCCTTTAGCCGTGGGCAGAAGAAGAAGAAGGCGGTTCAAAAGCGAGGTGCCCGTGTTCTCCGAGTGGATTAGATGGAGAACTAGCTTTTGGTGCTGGAGCCTAGGAAGAAAGGATGAAGGTTCCCGGTTCAGCTCGCATTTAGACAAAATTGAATTCAATATGTATATCAGTGTAAGATTTGGTTGGAAAAGAGATTTCTATGTCTCATTTAAGTACCGTTGAAGCAACTCGTGGATAATGTTCAGTGTGTTTGCTGCAATATGTCATGTCAATGGTCTATCAGCAGCAACAAGGAGTGGCATTAAAGCCTTTGGCATGTTTTCTTGATAAAGCTAAGGAAAGAGAAGAGGGGAAATAAGGGCATTATCGTTTGCCAGCTTGAAAACGCCTGAATACAACGACAAGATTGATTGCTAATGTTGATAACGAAGTTGGTGACTTTATCGGCATGCCCGAACAGAAATCCGCATCCAAGAGAGGGGGGATGTCCTGTCCCATCTTCATGTTTTCTCTCTTCTTCATACTCAATGTCATCTCCCTCTTCTCCTTGACAGATATCTGTTATTTCTCTGGTGCTTACGCTGCTGTCTTGACATTTTAGGAACTGCCTCGAAGATAACCGTGCAGGAGCAACACCCCTTGTGCCTTGAAGGCCTTGAGCAGAAATAATGAGT
Organism: Fusarium acutatum; assembly: GCA_012932015.1. NCBI lineage: Eukaryota > Fungi > Ascomycota > Sordariomycetes > Hypocreales > Nectriaceae > Fusarium > Fusarium acutatum. The sequence goes on from JAADJF010000380.1 coordinate 45,292, forward strand.
GTTAGCATAGCCTTCTAGATCAAATCATCAGAAGAGCCCTTTGTGACGGGAGTCAGTAAGTTCCTTCGTCGTTCGAATATCAGACAGGAGCACAAGCTAATCTTTCCTTTCACTATCTCCTTTTTAGAAATAAGACTTTTGGTTGCTATAACCAAAGACTCATCCTAGAACCTGCGAGCTTTGGGCACTGTCTGTCCCATTTTGGTGGTCTCTAAGCTACCACTTGTAGAAGCAAGTGACAGTTCTTGCCAGCTGCCAACGGCCGTCACAACAACCACATCTAGGTATTCAACCTTTCCAGAGGCGCCCACAATTTCAAAGGATATCAGGAAACTCGAGCAAACGAAGAAATTTCTGTGTCTATTGTTGGAGGACCTCGCGGAAACCATTTTCTTCCTCTTCCTATTATCTCTCTTCCTTGCTCTCCCATAACTACCCACTCTCCTTTTCATCTACCCTCCCACAAACACTCTCTATACCACCACCAAATCGCCATTTGTAGACGAATATCAAGGACACTGCCTTTTCTCTCTCAGGAGGCCTCTCCTGGCTACAGAGCAATGAATATCTTTAACAAAGCTATTCGCCGCCGCCGCCATCGGTCTGACTATGATGTCGACCTATTGAGTGCTGCCTTCGGCCTCCCATTTCTGCGTGGTAATGGATCTGGAAACAACAGCGCTCGCCGTGTAGCAATCGACTTCGCATCTGAATCTGAATCTGAATCTGATTCCGAATGTGGCGATGGCAGCGAAGTCGGCTCCGAGGGCGTGTCTTCTTCGTCTTCTGAGGATGATCGAGGAGGGCGTCAACAACGTGGCTATGATACACCCGAAAGAGTCTCTACGTCCCGCCCACTTCCTTATTCGTCTCCTCATCCTTCCAAGAGATCCCCCGAGAGAAAGAAACACCATCGTCGACATCTCGCCAAGTCATCACCTCGCTCAAGTCCCCGGAAATCGTCTCGTCGACGGGGATCTCGCTCGAGTTCTCGAAGATCGACCGCCGAGATCATGAACAGTCAGCAACAGCCTGTTTCTCATGTACGGCCTTCTCCAACATTTCCCCCTCAATTTCCCCTTCCTTTGTCGAAGCAACAGTATAATATTGTACAATCTTCATCATTTCCTATCCCTTCTTTGAGCCAGCCTCTCAGGGTCCCAGTATGTCAATCTTTCCCTCAGCAACCAGTGTATTATCACCACCAGATCAACTACGTTCCGCACCAGCCATCTCCCCTGATACAAGTTCATCCAGCTCAGTATATTGCTCCTGTTGCCCAACCTGTCGCAGCACGAACTCCTGTGTCTAATCAGGCACCAACGATCTCCATGCCTCCAGCGGGTTTCAAAAACACCTTGAACTCAGCAGGGGAGGTGAGTGACCGCTACCAAAAGCCTGGCAATCAGGGAGACACCAAGGTTTCCGGCCCGTTGACAAACGAAGTGCAACGCCTACAGAAGCATATTGAAGCCAAGATGGCTGACTTGGCCGAGGAGCCCAACAGCAGAATCTTGCGTCGCGACCTCCGCCGTCTTCAAGACAGACTGAATCTTGCTCTCAACAAGGCTATCACGGCAAGCAAAAAGTCTCACGCAAGACAAGTATCGCTCTCCAGTTTCACCGGCTTCTCTCAATCAGCCGCTGATAATAAGACTGCACAAGAAAAAGACTTTCAGCAGAGCCGGAAGCGAGAGCAATATGGCCAACGAGATGTGAGTCCTCAGCGCATCGAACGCCATCACGTTTGCACAGAGTGTGGAAACACTCGGTCAGCGCTCTACCACAAGAAGTTTCCTGTTGGACCAGGACCATCCACTAAGATCAATCTCTGCGAAAGCTGCCGAGAGATGGAATACAAACGAGGTGTCGTTCGTCAATACCACTTCTGTTCCAATTGTGGAAGCGCGAGGTCCAAGGCATTTCATGCCCAGCACCCAGTCTTTCCGGGAGAGCCAATCTTCACGAACTATTGCGATGCCTGTGTCCTGGAGTTCCACTACAATGGAAGTCTGCCAGACGACTCTGTAATTGGACTGGTATGCCGACCGAATATCGTGAACATCAGATGACAGCTAACATGCAGTAACAGGCTCCCAGACTGAAGGACCACATAGCCAGGCGAGCTGCCATTCAAAAGGAAGATGACATGGATTCTCTGACTGTAAATCGCCATCGGAATCGTGAGAAAGGAGAACCGAATGCCTCCCTTGACCAGAACGAGGCCACCGAGTACGAGAAACAGGCTCCTACAGTCGAGAAGGTCCGTGGAAGGCGTCCTGAACCACGAGAGCCCAGAGGCACTGTCATTTCCCCAGAGTCCTCTTACTGTCCCTCGAGAAATACTGGGTCTTCCGGCCGCCGAGCAGAGCGGAAATCATCGGGAGATACCAACACTGATCCTCTTCCTCCTCCTCCTCCTTCCCCTCGGAAGGAAAGCGAAAAGCGTCCTCGAAATTACCAGGCACCATATGTTGAAGACTCGGTTTCGATGGCTCACTTCAAAAGAGATATGCACATTAATAGCCATGAAGGCGAAATGGCTGGCCAGAAGTCTGCGAACAAGGTTTACGAGCCATGGAAAACTCTTCCACATGACTTTGTTCTCAAGTCCGCAATGGCCAGTGATCGGTCATCTTCAGACGGCTCTGGAAAAATCCAAGATGCCACAGAAAAAGAACCGCGTCGACCGCGCGAGAAGTCTCTTGACTCTGAACGATCTGACCCGAGCTCCTCAAAGTCTTCCGGTAGTAAGACTGTGAGATTCAAGAAGTCTGTTGATGTTCGTACTCCCTTGACTCACGAGGGGGAGACTGAGTTCTCGGAGCCTGAGTCTCCCACCAAAGTGAGGCTCCCAGGATCCCCTTTCATCTCGCGCCAGAAACCATCATATTACAACAGCTATTCGCCTGAAAGAAAGGCCACAGATAAGTACCTTCATCCTCACTATGGCCAATCTTCGAGGAATAGTTCGGTACCCAAGCGCGAGAACTTGCGTACACCAGACGACTTTCGGCCAGGAGCACCTTCCAAGGGCTACTCCCAGGGTGCTTTCAGCAAAGATTTTGATAACGGCGGAGACTGGGATTCCTTTCGAAGTCCTGCGTACTCCTACGTAGAGCAGTATACAGATGACAGCCCCTTGCATGAACGTCATGAGACAGACGAAGGATTCCAGGCGCCAATCCCCAAGTTTCACGACTACAGCTACCATGATCAGTGTATGGAGTTCACCGCATCTCTCCCATCCCGTATGTCTTCAGGAAGCGTGTTTTCGTCCTTCAAGAAGAAAAAGAACAAGTCATCTTCCGTTCCCCCAGGCGATCGAGCAGGCTCATATCCCCCAAGTCACAACTTTAACGAGACTGCCAGAGACAATTAGGAACGATTTGGCCCTCGCAATTTCACTGACAGCCAGACAACTCCATGTACCCAGCAATCTAGGTGCTCGTCAAACATTTTTACTGCCTCATTTACGGATCCTGGATCGTGCAGTTTCATCGACAGGGATTCAACTCTTGACAAGACTGAGTGTCAAGCCAGTGGCAACCCTTATTATACACCTCGCCAGCACAGTTTTCCAGAATTCGCCTATTGCACTTCTTCTATTAGATCTAATAATTCGGCAAAGAAAGAGCACGCTGGTAAGCAATGCTCACCTGCCCAGTCAGACACGTCTGTATGGAAGAATGCATTCGATCCTATCCCAACAGTTGAGGAGGCGAGCACTGCTGATGACTCCCATGAGAGTGCATCTGACCATATTAGTGAGTCTTGACCAAAACCTATGCTGTCAATCTTACCGACTGACGCTCTAGACTCGCAGAGTACAAACTTATCGTAGAGGCCGCTTCTTCAGTCCTCGAGGAAGACGACGAAAAAGTATCTTATGGTCAAGATTTCAGCAAGTTTCATGAAACGATCCGGAACAATTCTTTTCATGATACATTGCCTTTTCAGCCCTTTATAGACGGCATCGCTGTCTAAAACTTGATAACCACCAGCATGCTTTCATAAGGCATCACCACACTTTCACTTGAGCTTAGTGATCAAGCTCCTGAACGAGAAGATTTGTGGAAATGAATCTTTTGGGAACAAAATGTATGAACGTTGGATGCATGTGCATCGACCCCTGGATGATAGGGTCCGGATGATGAAAAGTTGAAATGAGGTCGGTTACGAGAAATGATCATGATTTGTATGAAGGAGGATTATGATTGTATGACAAGCGCTCTTTCCGTTAAATTTGCTATTGTATTATTAGAGATAAAATGACTTAATGCCTGATGTATTATGAACTGGCCCTCTACATACATGTCTTTCAACGGTGAGATACAGACAAACTTGTTCAACTTGTATAATGTCAGTCATTTTCCGTCACAGCTAAGATATATCAGTCGTATGAAAGGAGAGATGTGTAAAGTCTTCAATTACAAGATATATCATCTTCTATGTTGTATGTTCTGCATTTTCCCACATATACTCCTCCAAGATGCCATGATGGCAGGATCTATCTCCATCCAGATAAGCCCATTTCGCCGAGAAGAATTACGAATCTAGCTGTAAGTAGCGTTCGTCATCCCCATAGTTTCCTATAGTACCAGCCAATTCTCGTGCTTAGCCCATCTGGCCGCCAAAGATGCCAAGGAAAAGGAAAAGAAATCACAACTCCGTGTCCGTGGCAACAGTTCAAGGACTGGAGACTTAAGTAAATATGTACAAACCCTCATCTAGCAAATCGTATATATCATGCGCTTCATCACTGGATCGAGAGGTTGTTGTCAGAGCTCATGCGAAACATCAGAGGTTCACGATAGTTACTCGTTCCTAGTGCGCTTGCCGGTGAAGCCATTCGCGACAAAGGGGTTTGTCTAGAGTCAAGATAAGCGATGGCCTCCTTTCGCTTCTTCTCGAAAGCACGACTTCTTTCTTGTTCTCTTTCAATGTTTTCTGTACGCTCCCGTAGATCAGCGTTGATTGCATCCTTGATCTTCTTCTTCTCAATGGCCTCCTTGATCCTCTTCTCTGCCTTCTGGCACGCAGCGTCAAGCTTCTGGGAGAGTGATGGTGATGCGAGTTGTAGGCCTTGGTTCCCCTCACGCGCCTGTGAAGAAGCTCCCCAGAAACACTGAAATACGAGCTTCGTCTGCGTGCTCTTTCTATCACCCCATATCATCACTGTGTCGCCGTTCCAAATTCGAGCCCAATGGTGTGAGGGGCCGCTGTGGTTCTTGGCATCAGAAGAAGCAAGTTGGTAACCATTGATGCTGATACCAACAGATGCTTTGGTCGAGATGTAGAACCCATACTCGTTTGGATCTCCGGCATCTCGAAGCCAAGGAGGAGGGACTCTATCAGGATCCTTTGAAGGGTCGAAGGTGCCATCTTCTTTCCAAAGTAGCAGTTTAAGCGCATACTTCGGCACTCGAGACTCTTGTATATCTCTGAAGACCACAGTATTTGCCGGGCCACGGCCGAATGAGACCAAAGTATCTTTGATAGGAATACTAATCCCAGGGACACAGGACTCATGATGAGACTCAAGCACGCCAATGGCACGTCTATTGGGCTCATCTTCCTGGACCGGGACGATTATCTGCGTGTGCGTGGGCAAAGTGTCGGGAATCTGAGAGTTTTCAAGCGGGGCGGCAGTCGGAGGAAATTCCAGGGGCTCATCGGCCGCTGTGTCCTGAGGTGTCCGCGAGCTTCGTCGACCTTGGTTGATTTGTGACCCGGCTTTTGAAACGGGAGAGAAATACTTCATTGCAAGATCCCACAACGGCGATTTTCCAGGCTCGAATTTTTCATTCCTTGCTGCCGCACCCCGCTCGAAAGCTTTGTGTTGCAAATGTGTGAGCTCCGGATAGTCGAAGTGCCACGTTGTCTTGTCTTGCTCCCAGAAGCACGTCTTGTTGTAAGGCTTGTCGATTTGACGCCCCGAAGCTTGCTTCTCGGCAGATGGTACTTGCACCAGCAGTTTGTACTCTTCAAGTACGTCATTTGCTAGATCTTCAATATTACCTTCCGACTTAAGTCTTTTCATTGTAGGCTTTCCTTGGGGTGTGTTGTCGAACTCATCGCTTGTATCATATGACGAGGGTTTTCGTTTACTAGTATTGAAGTCTGCCGATTGCAGAGAATAACGCGATTGTCCAGGGCCTCGCAGGTTTGGCTCATTCCCGCCGAGGCTCTGCGACGCCACGTCCTCAACTAGACTCTGAAGTTGGTCCTCAGACTGATTCTGTGCCATTGAAATGTTATTCTGGCGATACGTTCGACGATTCCTGTTCCTGGGTGTGACCAAATCGTCCGATTGATACGCTTCGTCTTCATCCTTGCGGAGGATTTCAGTCTCGTCTGCGCTAGGGTTGCTGCTTTTCTCGAGGTTGAGATAGTCTTCCGGGATAACTCCTGAGCTACCAATCGCTGAGACACCAACTTCTCCGAATAGCCTTGGCTGGTTCGCTTCTAGTGGTACCGTTGGGGTTTCTTTTTCTGACTCTTCGCCCATAGAGTCACTGACCCTATCTTCTTCGTACTGTCTGGGCTGCAACTGGGAAAAGTTGTCAAACATGTCATCATCCGAAATCTCGTCAAAGGATTGTGAAGCGTTGATGATAGAGTTTTCGCCGGAAGACCATGGGTGGCTTTCGAGTTCTGCCACGGTTGCTCGGTTTTCTGGCCGGCGCTGGAGCATTCTGCAGAGGAAGTCAATAGCTTGCTCCGATACATCATTCCTCTGCAGTGGTGCGATATTCAGCCGGGTGGTCATAATTTTGTGTAACAGCTCAGAGTAGCTGATGCCACTCTTGACAGGATAAGGAGGCGACGCAGTCAGAGCATAAAACAAGACCCCGCCTAGAGACCAGATGTCAACCGCGTGGTTGTATCTCTGGCCTGGTGGACGTCTCATCTTCTTTCCTCGACTACGTACACCGTCATCATCGTACTCGGCATATTCTGTATACACCTCAGGGGCGCAATAAAGCAAGGTGCCACAAAATGTTCGCAGGAAGGTCTGTTCGCTGTCGACCATCTTCGACAAGCCAAAGTCCGTGAGCTTGAGATCAATTGGATTGAGTGAGTTTATGAGGATGTTGTCTGGTTTGACGTCGCGATGGGTGATGCTGTTGGCGTGTAGATACCCCAAGGCACCCAAGAGCTGCCCTGACATGATTCGAACAACATCCTCCCTCAGAGCCTTTTGGTCTGAGATGAGTTTTCCCAGATCACCGCCGGGCACGAATTCCATAATTATGATTAGCAATCGGTCATCCCATTCAAAGTGCTCCATGTAGCGAACAATATGGGGCTGATAAGTTATGTTAGCGATGGAAGCGGGTAACAAGGGGCAAGACTCACATGCTTAACCCGCTGCATGATCTTCATCTCATTCTCTACCTTCTGATCAAGGACGCCGTTCTTGATAAAGCGACGCTTTTCAATCTCTTTAGCAGCATATGGTAATCCGTCATACTTTGAAGTGACCCTGTGGACAACTGCGAAGGCACCCTTTCCGATCGAGCCGGTTCTGTTATATTTTCCGGAGCCCGTCCATTCCCGCGGTGCGTCTCTTCTTTTAGACAACGTCTGAGGAGTGCGCTGCGTTATCTCATTGGTCTCTTCTCTCTTGAGATTAGTCTGGGCAGGTTGTTTGAAGAGATCAACGTGGCCGCCTGGTCCAGGCGTGATGGTTTCATTCTGGCGTGGTAGCCCATGACGTGTGAAGAAATCGTCGACTTTATCGGTATATGCTTGGTCATACTCATTATCACGCCTTGGTATACGGACTCGGAAAGTCAAGTCCCGGGCCTCCTTATGGAGATAGATCTTGATGATGGAGCCAGAACTCAAAACCCACTTGCTAATGGGAGGTTCACTTCTTCCCTTGGCTTGAGGGTGGGAGGTTAAAAGGTGATCATCCACAATGGTACCATTGGTCGATTGGTCCTCAACCATGACAGTCCCATATTCGTTGACGTAAATCCGGAAATGAATGTTACTGATTCTTTTCAAGGGATCATTGACAAACACAACGTCGCATCGCACAGGATTTCGACCAAAGACAAAGCCGGCTTTCGGGTTCTTGAGGTGCGACGACAGACGTAGGATGATGGCATGGGTGCCGGTGCCGGTTGGATTGGTGAGAAAACGGGCTGCTTGGTCTTCCAAGGCATAGTCGGGTTCGACGCCATCCGCTTCATCCTTTCCAATGATATGTGGGGAGTTTTCGCCGACCAGACGTTCGAGTTCGACACGGGCAGAATCGGAGTGTGGGTAGAGGACGCATATTATGTCGGAGATATCTTCATCTGAGAAGCCTGAGTTCTGCTTCCCAACACGGCGCGGATCCAGAACATTCTGCGTCGCTTCCAGAGGGAGGTCAGCTCGAACAAGAGGGAGCATTGGGTAGATGGGCGGGCGTACCTTGCGTGGGCTCGTCGCCGTCCATTGGAGGGACTCGAGCAGCCTACGCTGCGAAGCAATGCAAGACTGTCGTAGAAAATTTCAATGGGGCCAAATCGAGGCAAATCGCGAGGTCGTACTCAAAAGTCGAGGAGATCACAGGCGCATCTAGCAAGAGGGTTGAAAGTCCTAGGCGCTGGTGTAGTTGGGGTAACAACCAGCCAAAAGTGTGTATGTCTCGGCGCGGTCGAGTCGAGACAGTAGTTGTGCGAGTCTTGTATGAAGAAATTGCGTATGTTGAGAGGTAAGAAAGCAAAGAAAAAAGAGACGAGAGACAGACAAGTGAAGAGTATCAAGACTCCAAGAGAGGGGGGCAGGATGGAAAAAGAAACGACAAGGGACTTTGAGGTTCAAGTATTGGATGGGATGGCAGGGACGAGGGATGAGGGACGTCACGACCGACAGTTTCCATCCTCGAGGGTCAGGTCGCTACTGACGCTGGTTGGCTGATATCAATCGGAATCTGGATTAACGACGCTGGCTGACCTATCAGATGGGAATTCAACAAGGTGTTAGGCACCCTCTAGTGACCGCTTCTAGGCTGATAAATCCCCAAGAGAGCAAAGTCGCAGCGGGGAGAAGCCGTTTGAGTGCCGTTCATGATCACCAACGGGGCGGCGACCCCTTACCTCCACTGACTGACAGAGTGGAAACGGTCAGTACCTACTTACTGTACGTCTCGGATGCCTCAGCAACCAGGGAGGGTTAAAAAAAAAAAAAAGTCAAGCTCATCTGATTCAACAAAACAAGGTCACATCACGTTTCTTTTCTTGTAACACGGGCGCGTGAAAATGGTACTTAGGGCCCGTTCAAGTCACGCGCTTTGTCACTTCACTAATGATCACAGTCTACAAGTACAAGAATCTACGTCAGCTCATCAGGCGCCTACCAACAATGCTTTGCCCTCAAGACTCGCCTCCAGAATCGAGCGGGTCGAGCAAAGTCACTGGACAGCAACGCCTGCCACAGGTCTCAGCTTAGTTCACACAGCATCATGTACCAATAGAAGGCTTTCTTCTCAACTCTTGCTATTTACGTCATGATATTAGACAGAAACACAATTGAGTTTTTTTCTTTTCTTCAAGAAAGAATTATATGATCCCGGACTATGAGTGAGTAGCCTTGTTTTAAGTGCCATCCATCATAGAACCTTATTTGCACCATGTACGCGAAATGTCAATTGAAGACACTATAATTCTTAGAAGAAAAAGAAATGTACGTTAGGCAGATTCAAAATGTATCTATAACCAAGTATGTTGCCCTTTCCAAAGATAATGTAGTCCTTTCTTTGTATGCCCAAGACTATAACTATGCAATTGTTTTCAGCTCGCTGGCCCCAAATAAGCACGTCTTACCAATTCCTGAACGCCATGTGATATATGCGGCCCCTTCATGTTTGCTCCAAATCGCTTCAATCATCCGAATATCCATAATCTTAGTCAATTAGTAGTATAACTAGACCCTGCCCTATTCGTTCCTAAAACGCTTGTCCTTGATACTGGGGATGAACGTTTCGAGTGGTCTGCTGAGCTCCAGGCGATGGGCCGTATTGACCCTGAGGTGGTACGAAACGAGGATCGACCTGCTGCGCAGCCCGGAGTGGTCGCGAGAAACTGTTCGGCTGTCCATGTCCTCCCATCTGCTGAGGTGCCGGTCCGTACGGCGATCCACCGGGAGTGTACTGACCAGCTGGCTGGCCCATGGGACTGTATGGGGGAATGTTACCAGCACCCATCATTGGCTGTTGATATCCTTGCTGGTAGTTTTGTTGTTGATGAGCCTGCTGTTGGTACGCAATCTGTTGCTGTTGGGCCATTTGCTGTTGCATCATTTGCTGCTGAGCCATTTGTTGCTGTGCCATTTGTTGCTGTGCCATTTGCTGCTGGTACGCCATGGCAGCCTGTTGCTGCTGACGCTGGCTGATCGCATGCTGGACTGCCTGGCTGTTCACTCCTTGCTTCATCTGTTGCTTTTCTCGTTCTCGGGCCTCGATAGCACCAACTAACCCTGATCCAGAGGAAGCTTGCCTCTGGTGGCCAGGCATAAAACTACCCTGGGAACCCTGTCTCTGGTGTCCTGGCATGCTGATCAATGGTTGGCCTGTGAGGCGAGCAACATGCTCCTGCTCCCGAGCACTGAGGTGGCTAGATGTCTCCCCAGAGCTTGCAAAGTTCAAGGTTGAACTAGCACCCCGCGATCCAGGTCGTGCAAGCAGATCAGCAGAGCTGCTACGAGAGTGGCGACCGTTCTGGATAGCTTGTAGCATATCAGAGGAGCTAGTTCGTTTCATGCCTGGGCTGGGTGAGCCGCCCAAAGTGTTGCTGGATGCACTCCGAGCATGAGCTGCCCTTTGCTGCACGAATTCTTCGGGGCTTAACCCGTGTGCATTGCTCGGAGGAGTTGATGTGCCGGGCTGCCATGCCATAGTGCGCTTTGGGTCTGGGGATTCCTTACGTCCAAGAGATCCCTGAGAACCCGAAGATTTATGAGGTGGGGGCGTTGGTCCTTGACCCCCGGGTGTATGCGGTCTCTGTGACGAGCCGCCAGGAGTCAGAGCGCCGGGGGTTTTACTACGGTCCTTGGTGGCTGCGTAATTAATGGTCGGGCCGAAATTGATATCTGGTATATCAAAGCCAGGATCTCGAGGATCAGGCTCCTCAGCACCACCGACAGTCTTCAGGACGCCAGCTCGGGGCTTTGGTTCGCTGTATTGGTATGTATCCACGAAGTTCTTGAGGCTGCTAGTGGGAGAATTATCCTCATAATGACTGCTTTGGTTGCTCGTGTGGCTTTCTTGCCTGCCTGGGGGTCCTGGTCGCCTCTCTGAGTTCGGGGTGTCTTGCCGAGGTGTCTGGCGACCTTGGTCAAACGCATAATGGTCAATTATCTCATTCGTGGTGATCCCACTGCTACCCGACATGGTATTTCCCTTGGAATTTTCAAAAGGAGCAGGTGGGGGAGGTCCGCCTGGCACAGGCTTTCGGTAACCCATTGGTCCCGGTGGTCCATTTGACGGTCCATGAGGAGGTCCGTTAGGGCGATAACCCGGAGGTGGTCCAGGAGGTCCGGGGCGCCCCGGTCCGGGACGAAAATTACCATGGGGACCAGGTGCCGGAGGCATATGGCCAGGAGGAGGACCATTGCCACGACCTCGAGGGTCTGAAGGTCTACGCCCATCAAACCCAGGACCCCGAGGATCAGATGGTCTTCGTCCGTCAGGGCCAGGTCGTCGAGGGTCAGAAGGTCGGCGGCCATCAGGACCCATGTCAGGCCGACGGTTGGCATTTTGAGGATGGGGAGGTCGTTGTTGAGGTGGCATGCCGGGAGGCATCGGAGATCGCCGTCCTTCTGAAGTTCCAGGACGTGAGTTAGGCCCGCGGCCATAGGCATTAGGAGGCCCAAGCGGGGGCTGGGCCAGTGGCGATCGTGATCGTTGTTGGGATAAGTTTGCCGGAGGAGGAAGACTGTTGGAAGAGGGATCCTGATTCAGCGGGCTTAAAGCTTCACGCGAACGGTTGTCGTTAGCAGATATCCCTACGGAGTTGGCGTGTGGTGGCAGTACCGATGGTCCAGATCTTGCAGCGTCCACCTCATCTCCTCGTGGAGAAGGATTCGAATCGTTCGGGCCACCCAAACCGCCAGCTGTGGCAAGCTGGGCCAGAGTTGTGACGGAAAGCCTACTATTAGCCCGCCTAAGCTCAGGGGAATGATAGGCTCTGCTGACGGGGCGAGCCTGGGACCCGTGGCTAAAGGCTGGGGGTCGTGAGACTGGTTCAGGAGTATGCATCTGACGCATGCCATCCAAGTCTTTCAGGGGAGGAGAGCCAGAGGGAGCTCGTTCATTCTGGTAAGCGGGACTCTCGTCACGGGAAGCTTGGTTATGGCGTGGAGCGCCAACGGGAGTTTGTCCACGTTGTGGCGAGCCTGAGTAAGGGCTATTACCATTGGTACCAGGACGGAAAGGAGGGCCTCCCAATTGGTTGGGGTCGGATGAGTTACGGCCATGTCCTCCGAAGGCAACCCTCGCAGGATCTGCGGGAGCTGAGTCTGTTCGAGTGCGCTCAGTAAGAGAGAAGGATCGCGAGGATCTGGTTGGGACTTGTTCATCCGAAAACCCGGCCTTGGGCTTTGGAGGCCCATCACCAAAGCTTAGTCGAACACTCTTTCGACTGTTGCTTCGAGAACGTGTCGTGGGCGCATCATCTACAGCATTCATGCGAGTACCGGTGCATTCCTTGAGCTTCTTTCTCCAATCTCTCTCCCCCCATCCAGAGCTACCATCCTCAAGAATCAGGTTGGAAACATCCAAATTCTCAAGATAACCATAGCGGCGGCTCTTAGGCATAGCAAACATGAGAGATCTGGAGTCAAGTGTGCTGGCAACCAGTCTACCAGGTCGGCCGTAAAGACCAAAGGTATCCCAGGTAGGAAAGAGGAAACGCAGCAGCATCTCGAATCCGCTGACAGCAGGGTGTGTCTCAGGCATGATGAAGACGAACCCTTCGGTAGACGAGGGAGGATCAGTGTGAATAGCAATGTTACCCTCAACCTTGAGTAAGGTCGACGCGTCAATCAATGACTTGGACTGGGGATAGATGGCATAGGCAGAGTAGGCGTCGGTAATAGTAGCGATTGGCTGCATCTTCTTCTGCTTCTTGCCATCCTTTCGCTGGTCGTAGAACTTAATATCTCCCTTGAGTGTGGGCACAGGCGATCGATCGTAAGGAGACCTCTTCTTGAGCTCTTTCTGGAGCTTTGCATACTGCTTTTCGTCAGGGGGGGTGATAACACACCAGCATCGTCTCCAAGGTACACCAGCGCCGAATCGGACTCTAACCCATTCTTCGGTGGGGAATCGTGCCCTCTCCATGATGACACCAATATTGTTGAGCGATTTGCCCTTGCCGGCAATCAGAGCGCCAGTATAGGCCTCTTGCAGAGAGGAGTGCTCGAAAATAGCTAGTCGAATGCCGGCAGTCCATTGCAGCAGCGAGTGTCGCGAGTTGAAATGGAGGAGATATCTGTTTCTTCCAGCCGTTGAGATGCTCAGGATGTTCTGTAGCGGTTGCTCGTCTGAAGATCTTGTAGGCAGCGACTCGATCTGTGACGAAATTGTGTTAATCAAGTGTGAAGACATACTTGGGCACGCGAGCGGGTTATTTACCATTTTGATCGAGGCATCCGTCAAGTTGATAAACTTAGGCAAGACTTCGCCGTCTTCGCCAGCTGCATCTAGTTCCGCGGCATCCCATAGTGACAAGACGGTTCCCACAAGCTGGGCAAAACACTCTGTCCAAGTTCTATCAGGGTTGGGTTTGCCCTCTGTAAACGATTTTGTTAGCTGAACATCCTTGCAGCACATGTGTAAATAGTTGTGTGGAGTAAACTTGGCGCCACAGGGGTGTGCAAGTGTGGAGGGGAACAAGCGGCAATGGAAGCTAGATCGAGCGTACGTGTATTCTGGTCATCGAGTTTGAGGAAATAACCCTCTTGGTACAGCTTGTTGGAATGGCTGTTGAGGAATGAAAAGATAGGCTGCAGTTCGGGGATTGTATCCTCCGTGATATCCATGATGGGTGGTTGATGAGCCAGGACCATGGACGGGGGTCGTGATGATGCAGCAGATGAGCTGCGTCTTCGGCGAGCAGAAGGTTCGATCGGGGAGCCGCCGTTTATGGGAGTGCCATAATCTGGCCGCGAAGGCGGTGTGTTTGGCCGAGAAATGTCGGTACTGACTCGGTGGTCGGGAAAGGGTTCTGTACCAGAGTTCGTCTTGCGATGCCCCGGTCTGTGAGGTGAATATGACGGAGGAGAAGTTGAGGGCGGCGGTGTCTTTGTGCCCGCAGAGAACTGGGACATAAAAGAGAGGACTAAAGTATTGGTACCAACGAGTTAGTACGACAAGGACGGGATGAGGTGAGATGTTATGAACAGAACGGTATGCAGCCCCCTGGAGGAAGAGAGCCCGTCGCTCAGTCCCTTGAACCAAAAGAAACGGACCCCTAGATGAGCTAGCCAAGGGCATTTTGGGCCACCACACGTCAACGCATAGTGGATGTCAAAGCCCCCGCCGTTCCGAGAGGTACCCATAAGCAGCCCCCCTGGCTGTGGTTACAGGCGTAGAGCTCCCGTGCAGTGGGCATCCATCATGACATGGGCAAGCCCGCCTAGACTTAGACGGGGCCAACGCCAGGGCAAGGACCAGCGAACCACTAGCGCCGTCTTTTGTCTTGTCGGGTCGTAAAGCGACGCAACGCAGCGTACGCGGTGGACGATCAAAGACAAGTCCAGAGCTGGAATGGGATTCACGAATGCACAATATTTGATGGTACGCACCTCGATTTCGACCCATTTTGTCCACAATGCTCGGCCTGCAAAGGAGGAAATTTCTGAGACAAAAATATCAAGAAGAAGAACAAATCAGGCCAATTGGTGCCCAGAAACCACAAACAGCAAAAGGGAGAGAGCTGTTAGGTCAGTAGTTGACCAGATCAACTGCGCAAGGGATGTCTCAAGAGGTGTGAGGTGCGTCAGCCACAATACTGACGACAGTCTGGTACCGTAATTTCCAGACAAGCTTGATTATCGCTGGGCATCCAAGATCAGGGCGAATCCAAGGTCCAGGAGTGAGGAGGAAAGAAGAAGAAAACAGGCCCTTGCGTGCGGGACGATTCAGATGTAGGTGAAGTGGGCGCTTCTTGTATGTGCGACTTTATTAGACTCTAGACTCCCTTTAGAACTCGGCGCCGGACCGTATCCATTCAAAGGTGGTGCTGCGGCGGGTGCGAAGGCAGATTGCGGATGCAGATACGGATGCTTCGGGCGACTGACATGTCAGTCAGTACTTATTAACCGGCCAAGGATGACCAGCCCTGGTACAGCTGGTCAAGGTCAAAACTGTGGTGAACTACCGTAAAAGGAATTGCAGCAACTGAGCGAGCGACAAGTGAAAGTGACGAGAACCTAGTTAGACGATGCAAGTCTTGGCTCTGAAGATGGGGATGGTCGGTAATTTCTTATAAGCCGTGGCCGTAATTTCGTGATTTCAGTGTAGGTACGTCAATACGCGGAAGCCCGGCGTCGGCGGGCTTGAGAAAGATCGTCACTCGGCGGACGGCGGCGATGACAATTGGATGCCAATGTCAATGTCAACGGCACTTTGTTAGTGGTCGGTGCAGCGCTGTAACTGCTCGCCTTGTAATGCGTGCGTTGAGATTTAAATGGAGATACGTCGTTCAGAACGTCCACCTTTCCCAGGGTTTCGACTTGCGGGCTTTCGTTGTTTAATAGATCTGTCAGAGGCTGGTAGGGACCCAGAAATCGCAACGTCAAGAGCAGGTTTTCTTGGAAAAAAGAGGACCTCCAACAAGCTTCAAGCCTGGTCCAATGCTGCGATCTCCAGCCAGCGCGGGGGTCCCTTTACTGATAAGTCCCACGAGTTGAGCAACTTTCAGCTAGAGTTGTCTCCGGAGCTGGTAACAAGAGGGTCCGGGCTTAGGCGATCCTGTTTGCTTGCTTGCTTGCCTGCATACAAAATGTGCTTTGCTCTGCTTTCCTTGCGGCCGCGTACCCCCGTACCCGTACAGGATGGTCTGGTCCAGTCCTTTGATGAACGATTTGCGATGAACGAATTGAGTGGTGATGGACCCGGTCGATGGCATACGTCACTAGCAGCCGGCGATGGTCTGGGCGAGAAGTCTAAGTCTAGAACCGACACCCTCAATTCACTAAGAGGACCCTCTTAGCACCTCTAATGTACTGCACACCGAGTAATGAGAGCGAAGTCGGTGAGCCAAGAGAATTAAAACGGAAATAGAAGTATAAAAAGTGAATCAGGGAATCGAACAGAGGTTTGATGCTGTGAGAAGCAAGGAAGACTACAAAATGCATACAATAATGGCAGGGTATCGTATTTCTATATACTTGACATGAAGCTCGGTTTCAAGTTGACGACGCAACCTGGAGACGAAAATAGAGCTCAAAGAATGACAGAGAATGAATCGAAGCCTTCGCAAGGCAGGCCTTTGTTTCGCAACATGCCTTTCACTAACAGGAAAGATGCTGAATGGACAGTTGGACGTCTGGAGAGCCATGTTGGAGAAACATGCCATCCAATCATTCTGACGCCGGATCAGTTGTCTATGACCCAGCCAAGATCCGGAGACATGCGTGGTGCAACATGAGAAGAGGCCGCGCGCATCTGGGCTTCGGTCGCTTGGCGCCGGCTATCACCAGTATCATCATACCTTTGTCTGAGACGGCTTTGATTTGGTATCCGAGCACAGAACCTGGCATCTGATGCACATTGCGCAAACAGCAAGACTTGGAACTCGCGGCGGCGCAGCAGAGCTCAAGCAGTCAAGGCAAGATTGCAACAAATCTTGTCCAAACGCTTCACGACTTACAAAAGAGGTAACTTGGTAGCTTTGCAGCTTGGGTACCTGCAGTATTTACCGCCGGTCCACTGTCCAAAATTACAGGCCAATGTGAGCCTATAAAAGAATATTCGGTAGAGAGTGGCTGGGATTCTCCCGCTTCGGAGCCCGTAGAGCGGCGTTAAACGACGGGCGGGATACGGACGGAGTGGATAGAGAGAGGCATATCCCGGCAAAACAGATTCGTCACTACCTAACGCCATCTTCCAATTCATGGCTTCTTGTTGCCGCTGGCTCCATCAATGATTTCTTGTGAGATCCATTGAATGCGTCTCAGTGCCTGAAGCCCTGCAGCCAGCCACTCTGGTCGCGATTCTCTTGTTTCGCCCATGTTGCGGGTATCGCCCCATCCCGTCAGCTTCCTTCACTCATGGAATACCTCCCTACCGTCTCGTACCAGCGAAATTACACCATACCAGCGAGCGAGCTAAGTCAGCAAGCCAGGCCTCGTATTGCTTCAATAGTATTTCGCCAAGCCTCAACATGATATCTAGACTTTGTTGGTCTGACTCCACCATTCTGCTTCATAAGTTCATGGATACGTAAGCGTCCAGCCGCTGAGATTTGGAGAGAATCGGCTCGGAGTATGTACAGTAACTATAAGCGGGCTTCACTCAGTAGTTTTCTGGGGTCAGAAAAAGCTTGGCACTTTGAGGCCTCAAATGTTGATGCCATCTCAGATACGGATAGAGTGGGTAGACTACTATCGGTTTCGGGTTCGTATTATACAAATTGCTTTACTGTAAACGCCAAATGCATACATACAATATCTGTAACGAATTCATGCATAATGCCATTACCTTCTAATGCAGATATCCATTACCTCTGAGCTTTGCACATACTGTACGGATAGTAAGACAGTCTTGAGCTTGAGTGAGGCATCCGAGCCCTAATTCAGCCGGACAAGGATCAGGATGGTTCGGGGTTTTCAAAATCTGGAGAAGACTACCTGGACTGTCAAACTCCGAATGGAAAGTACATATGCAGCTTGGGCTTGGGCTCCAAATCGTGATGGCTATGCTGCCAAGCTCTTGATGTTTGTGACTATTACCAAGTCCCATTGGTCACAACGTATTATTGTTTGAGAAGATGTACATAACTAAATTCAGGGCAAAATCTGATGTATCTCCTAGCTCAACCGGCTACACCGGCTTCCCCTTGGCCTTGCACTATCCATGCTCACTCAGCCGCCAGAAATACGCTCGAACGTTACAACCAGAATGGGGTTTGTTATTTTGCAAAGGCGGCTAGCTGTTGCCTTTGTCTCTATACGGTCAAGAAGGATTGCGTGTCAAGATGGGGATTGAAGTACTGGCCTTGTCAATCACGATTGTGATTAACATGAGACATCTCACTTCAAAGTTCCAACTGCACGAGATTGTTGCGATTAGTACAGCCTTTCACGGAGTAGATTCACAAGACCCCCGTACGATCGTCCAGGTCCACCTGTTTGATCGTCAGGCATTTGAAAAGCCGACAACTCATCTAAAGAGCCGCAGTTTGTCATGCCAGCTACTCGTATGTCGTTGAATTCATGTTCTGGACGCTATTTTCGCATTCCGCGTAATAGCGTCCGTAGGAGGTTCAAGCTGACCCCTAATGGGGAAATGGGCTTTGATTGAGAATCGATTCATCCCCATCCCTTACGTCATGAGTCCAATCTTGCGGTGATAAGTTTGGATCAGATCGTGATGAGGCACTATTTCCAGTCCAGCTGATCTTTACGTGGAGAAATTAAAACATATCATGAGCAGTCTCTCAATAAAATGCGTCATCCTACAGCCCCCGTCTTATCATAAATGCCTTTCCTGAACGAATATTGACGATATGTCCAGCTAGTGGAGGATCCGACTCCCTTCTTGGCGTTCATGATTGAGTCGAATCTCTAGATCGGGTTGAACAAGGTGCGGCAACCACGAGATTGGACACACTTTATTTTGTCAGGTTAGCTTTGTTTCGTTTCATGACGTGTGAAGATGCCTGTCTCTCCATGGCGCCAACACGTGGTACCTTACACAGCTCCAGCGACTATAGTCTCAAGTGGAGGTAAGAAAACTTAGGACCTTTATCCTTTAGTGACGAAAAGACTTAGGGAACTTAGGGTACCTTATTGTAGTGGATCTTTAGACCAGTTAATTCTGGCACCCTGTTTTCGTCAGAAGTTTTGTTACCCCTCAAGGAGGACTAAGAAAAGTGTTGCAGTGTCATCTGGTGAATCCTTTCTCCAAGAATGTTCTTAAAGTGCTGTCAGTTTCCCAGTAGCCTAAGTAACTTTTTCTCCAAAGGATCCACCATTGCTATTCGTGTCTTTCAGACTAACAACACAATTCACCAAAATCATAATTGACTGAAGTCCCTCACTAATGGTGCCTTTATATGTATATATGCCTTTTCAGTTGTCAAATCTTAGTACTCAGAGTTTCTCTGGATATAGCCTATATACGGATGTGGCATTGGCTGACTTATCAAACGCCATGCATTGCTACAATTGGGCTTCGGCCACTTTCTCACGGAAGATCGCCGAAGCACATCCCTATCTCGAGGCAAGTTTTTACAAAAGAAGCAGGCCAACCGCACAAGCTGAATCGTTCTAAGGGCGTTTATAGGGTGATTCTTTTCGTTCTGCCTCCAATGCTAGCTCAGCCTAGTCGTCTCTCCTACCGTTGGGGTCAACAATGAGCTCGGGTTCCTGCGGGAGAAGAATAGTGTTTGTAAATCATTGGTCGCTTTGACACAAAAACTGCCTGTTCTGGATGACGCCCTTTTTGGCGGTCTCGGGCTTATCACGTGTCTGGGCAGCTGTCTGTAATCCCCCAGCTGTCCGAGCCTGACTACGGTGCTCTGTTCTCTCCTGGAGATCACATCTCTCTCTCGGAGAGCACATTAGCAATCTAACCACAGGTTGCGGCCAGGCAGGCAACTCAAAAGGGGCAGCTCCGGGCTTGTGCAGCTGGAATGCCCAGTCAACCATCTTCGATTCTGGCGGCCGTCCCGACATCCTTCTTACCATCGCTCCCGGTGCGACGCCTGACATGCACAGCATGGCGCCCGTGTCGCAAGAGACGATTCGCTTCGACGACGACTCGCCTTTTACATGATGTTCCTATCTTGCCTTTTCGATTCGAAACAGGCATTGGACTCTTTGCGAAACGACCTCCCCGCCCATTCCCTCCGCCTTTCCTCTCTCCTCCTTCTACATCCTTTACCGATCCTTTAAGTACACATCACCAGAGCCGTGACCGTCGTGCTTTTGTCAACGGACAGCTTATCAGAGGGAAAACAAACGGCGATGATGCTGTCTACGCGAGTGATTATTTCATTTGTGCCAACGACGGCGTGGGTGCGTGGGCCACAAGACCGAGAGGGCATGCCGGGTAAGTTGCCGGGCAACTTCCGAATCTCTTTTACCATCGTTACTGACTTGAACTGTAGGCTCTGGTCAAGACTGATTGGGCATTTCTGGTCTTCTGCGATCGAGGAAGAACTTGTTGGATTACCAAAGTCGCAAGAACCGAACCCCATCGCCAGCCTACAAAGTGCATATGAACAGACTCTCGAGGCGACTATGTCGCATGACTGTTTGGGAACAACAACAGCCTGTGGCGCGCAATTACATTACAAGATTTGCACCGAGAATGAAGCACAGGCATCGCCCGTCTTGTATGTGACTAACGTGGGCGACTGCCAGGTCATGGTACTCCGACCCAGTACTGAAAAAGTCATTTACAAGACTGTGGAGCAGTGGCACTGGTTTGATTGCCCACGACAGCTTGGGACTAACAGTCCTGACACACCCACCGATAATGCAGTCATGGACAAGGTCGATTTGGAAGTCGGAGATATTGTACTTGCGATGAGTGACGGGGTTATCGATAATCTTTGGGAGCACGAGATCGTTGCGAGAATACTCAAAAGCATTAAAGAGTGGGAATCTGGGACACATGCAGAAGCTCACAAGGGTGATCGCACAGGTGGCCGCAACGGTGGAATGAGAGTTGCGGCTCAAGATCTGATGGAGGCAGCCCGGGAAATCGCCGTAGATCCTTTCGCCGAGAGTCCATTCATGGAGCATGCGATCGAGGAGGGTTTAGCAAGCGAGGGTGGTAAGCAACAGCGACAGGTTTCTAAGAGAGAAAGCAAAGCTAACAGTACCAGGTAAACTTGACGATATCAGTGTTGTCGCAGCCCTTTGCGTGAAAAATGAGGGATGATAGTAGTCTCTTTGCTGGACAACTGAGACATCTGGACGGCTTACAGTAGACTTGCCGGATCGACCCTTCGAAGCATAAGATACCTAATTACATGATTTAATGATGGAGAGGCGAACGTATGGTTCTCATATAACGAGTCATAATGCATTACATAGAAACAATCTGCCTAGACAAAATTCAGCCATGGAACCCCCATGATAAAGTAATAGCACTTTACTTATTTTCAGCCCCAAATAATAGCCATGATAATATAGGGAAGGAAAGAAAACTCAGGACTACGATCCTAAATAACAAAAAGACTTAGGTAACTTAGTACAAGTTTAGGATAGTCTCAATATACCTTTGCTGAGTTTATTTTGACACCTTATTTCAAGGTCTGGTGTTTTCTTGCTCCCTGAGGACAACGCAAATGAAGGAAGTGGGGATGGCGGGGCATGACAGCCATGGCGCATGTAGCAGGTCGGTTTTAGCTTATCGCACGTGCCGCGATAAGGAAATTTATTTTCTGCGAGCCTTGACTTCGTCGCATCCAGTCCTAGCAAGTCTAAACAAATACCTAGCTTGGTACAACAAATTATTCAGAATGAGAGGAAAGCGGTCAAAACAATATCGGAAGCTCATGGAGCAGTTCTCCCAGACCTTCGGCTTTCGTGAGCCCTATCAGGTTCTGGGTAAGTTGTCGCAAACTTGAGCCAGATAGACAAAGCTTACAAGATGCAGTCGATGCCGAGATGGTGAGAGATTCTTCCCGGTTCAAGATGGACCTCGAGCCCGCTCTGTCGAGGACAGTTCATGGCAAGGTCAAGCCCAGTATGTTTCTATGACAAACTTCGTCGTGGTCGATCTTCTAACTGGAATAGTGATTACCCAATGCGAAATTCGCAAACTTTATGCAGCGCGAAATGAGCCAGGTGTACATGAGGCCATTGACCTAGCCAAGACCCTGGAGCGAAGACGATGCGGTCACCATCCCGACGATTATCCCGAGCCATTGAGCACTCAAGAGTGTCTTCGATCAGTCGTCGACCCGAAGGATACACTTCAAAACAAGCATCGCTATGTTGTGGCCAGCCAAGACCAGGAGGTACGAAGGATGCTGCGAGGCATCAAAGGAGTCCCCCTCATCTATATCAAGAGGAGTGTTATGATTCTCGAGCCAATGGCGGATGAAAGCGTTCAAGTGCGAGCAAAGGAAGAGAGAAGCAAATTTCGAGCAGAGATCAAGAATCAATTGGGCAAGCGAAAGCGAGAAGATGCAGACGACGACGAGAAGGCCGACAAGACTACCGATAACAACTCTGAAGAACAAAAACAGAAGAAGAAGAAAGGACACGGACCCAAGGGGCCCAATCCTTTGGCGGTCCAGAAACCCAAGAAGGCAAAGACAGAAGGACAACAACCACGAAAGCGAGAGTCTACTGATGCGAAGGAAGCCCCACAAGAAGGCGCCGGCAAGCGAAAGAGACGGAGGAGGAACAAGACTACTGCAGCAGCTGACGGCGAAACGGACACTGCAGCAGCGGAAGTGACCATGGCAGAGTCATGATAAAGCTAGCAAGCAAAGCGGGTGGCAGTCTCCAGGGTTGAGACAGGAATGCTAAGATCACCACGTGCTTGATCTGGAATATGTGCCAATGAAGGCAGGGGATATCAAAAGGAGTGTGCGCCGTTAGCGATACCCGAGAAGATAGTATAGATTGAGGGAGTCCAGGGGCGCATGAAAGGAATAGTGTTTGAGCGTCAACAATATTAGCAATTTAATCAGATCATGATTCACTCAGCCCTAACCAACTCTTGATCTTGCAATGACCATAAACTGTATCAATTGCTGAAGCTCATCTCAAATCAAAGAAAATGTATGCCTATGTAGACAAATCAGGGGTCGCGTGAGGTATGAAGGAGAAATTGATTTGAGAACAACCATATATTGGATGACAAGACCCATCCCTGAGTTACAAGGGTGCCCTGCACTACATGTGGACTCTGGGCAGGCACAGTGCCCATCCACTAAAAGCAGCCAACCACTGAGAGCCCCGCCATCCGCTGTCTGCTAGTGGAGGGCCACCAACCGCTTCCGCCGGACTCAGCCATCTTTTCAGATGGGATGGGTCGACCCCCACTCAAAGTAATGTCAAGTTGGATTCTATCCATCAATAATTATAGGAGTTTTGTTCCTTTTAGTTTTGAGAGGGACGAGGGGAACAATAAGCCCGCCCCTGTCAACAACTCGTCTCAGCTTCATGATCATTGAATGCGGGTGTGGCATTTCACGTCGAACAACCACTTACATCATCACACCATAGAGTTATCCTTTGACGGCCTCAACCTAATCCAGGAGCCAGAGGATTCGTCCGTCCACTCGCAGCACTTCTACTTGGGTCGAATGTCATCTACAGATCTTCGGCCCTTTCGATCCATTCTTTCAAGGCGCATTGCACGTAGCCGAACCATCTTTGTCTTTGCTTTCTCTTTCTGTCGCAGAAGCAACTCTTTCCGTCAAGCCCGTTGAACGGGAGACCCAGACAAACCACAATTCGCCATTGTTTGACATCATGACTACACCTGCCGATGTTGACGATTTTGGTCTGCCCATCAGGCGATTCCCGACTCCGAAGAACGATGAGCCTACCGAGACATCCAATGATCAGAATCCTGCTGCAACTCCAGTAGCAGATGCCTCGAGCGGTGAGCAACCGATAGTGTCCGAGACGAAGAACGATAAGTCCAGCGATCAAACAACACCCCCCGCCGTCGAATCTGTTAAGGATGACGACAAGAGCGAAACGTTTGAAGATGCTCGATCTGAACAGTCAAATCCTAGCAAAGATGCTTCAAACCCGCCTTTGGTCACGGACGAAACCCCCACACCAACTTTTAGCAAAACTCCAGCAAAGATCGAGCCTACCGAGGCCAAAAGTATCAACGATCAGGAGCCAAAAGATTCAAGAAAGACACAGTCAGAAATGCCAGAGGCTTCCAAAGAGCATACAGATGTCGATGTCGCTATCAAGAACCAAGAGACTCCCAAGCCAGACGATCCGACGAACAAGGGCTCAGTGGAAACACAACCAGAGGCAGCAGATCCTGTCGAAAAGTCTACAGGTGACGAGGTAGCTGTCAGTAAGGAAGAGCCCCCTCAGCCCGACAAAGTCACGCCAGCCCCTGTATCGCCTACGCAGGCCAATCGAAAGGATGTTTCCGAGTTTTCCCACCAGAAGATCTCTACCAAGCCAGAACAACCTCAAAAGGGGGTGGAGGAGGATGACTGGCAAGAAATGCCTTCTTATGCGCGATACGATATGTACAACGACGACGACAAGCTAGTTGCAAGGGAATATGATCCGGAACAGGATGAATCATACGAATATGGAGGACTTGGTGGTGCTGGCAAGGGCTACACTCGAGTAACATTGGACGATGATGCCGAGTCGGCAACAAGCATGGACGACAACACGAAATATCTCTTCAAGAGTGCAGCCGGAACCAGTATGGTCGACGATGATGAAGGACGAGATGCCATCGGTCAGATGCAGGCTACCAAAGATCTCTTGACAGAAGGCCAAAGAGTTGCATACGTTGGATTGGTCCGTCTCGAGATCGTCAGACTTGTGAAAGAGGCGGAAAAAATGAAATCGTTCAAGAAAACAAAGAAGGAGGTTGCTATTTCAGTTGAATCCATGCTGATGTGGGGTCAGAAAATGATGCTTCGACTGTACGCTCATATGGAGATCAATGAAGCTGAGCAGATTATGATCGAACAGTTGGCAGAACATGGAGTTATGCCGCAGGACTTGGCGCCCGCGCTCAATACTAATGCTCGAGTATCAAATCCCATGGCAGATGGCGAGTCATCGATGCCAAGTACCCCATCACTGGACGAGAAGCCTGCAGAGGCACCGCCACCATATGAGGCGCTAGATGGCGAGGAGCTTTCTGATGTGAAGACACCATCACAGCTCCCCACCACCGCAAAGATCGATATTGATCTTAGGTGGACGGTGCTTTGCGACCTCTTCCTCCTCTTGATCGCTGATTCTATTTACGATTCCCGCTCGAGAGTTCTCTTGGAGCGAGTTGGTGAGAGCCTTGATATCACGTGGGTGGATATCTGCCGTTTCGAGAAGAAGGTCACAGAGGCTCTGGAGATGCAGCAAGCTGCCGAGAAGGAGAACTGGAACGAGGAAGAGCACACGGAAACTCGCAGGAAGAACGCATTGACCCGGCGATATGTGATGATGGGATTGGCCACCGTAGGTGGTGGGTTGGTCATTGGTCTTTCAGCAGGTTTGCTTGCTCCTGTCATCGGTGCTGGCCTGGCTACCGGATTAACAGCCATCGGAGTGACTGGCACGGGAAGTTTCCTCGGTGGTGTAGGAGGCGCAGCCATCATCACCTCGGGCGCAGCGGCGTCAGGCAGTATCATCGGAGGCAGGGCTGCGGACCGAAGAACTGGCGCGGTTAGGACGTTCGAATATCGTCCCCTTCACAACAACAAGCGAGTCAACCTCATTGTCACTATCTCGGGGTGGCTGACAGGTAAGGTCGATGACGTACGACTGCCATTCAGTACGGTAGACCCTGTCATGGGTGATCTCTACTCAGTGCTTTTCGAGCCTGAGATGCTTCGGAGTATGGGTGACACCATCAACATTTTGGCTACTGAGGTCAGAAGATTTACACCCTGTCCCAATAGAGCTTATCAGACTAACGATCACAAAGGCTCTTACACAAAGTATCCAACAAATTCTGGGCACAACCATACTAGCTGCTCTCATGTCAGCTCTGCAGCTGCCGATAATTCTTACCAAGCTTGCCTATCTTATTGACAACCCCTGGGCTGTCTCGCTGGACAGAGCCACATCCGCTGGAAAGATTCTAGCAGATTCCCTACTAGAACGCAACCTAGGAACACGACCCATTACACTGGTTGGGTTCTCGATCGGCGCACGAGTCGTTTTCTCTTGCCTTCAGGAGCTCAGTAAGAAGGGGGCGGTTGGTATTGTGCAAAATGTCTACATGTTTGGTTCGCCTATCGTGGTAAAGAAGGAGGAGTACGTTAAGGCCAAGACTGTGGTTTCTGGGCGATTCCTGAATGCGTACAACCGCAACGACTGGATTCTAGGCTACCTGTTCCGACTCACGAGTGGAGGTATCCGCCGAGTAGCAGGTCTAGCTCCAGTGGAGGATTGTCCGTTTGTTGAGAACATGGACGTAACGGATCTCGTGAATGGCCACATGGACTATCGTCAAAAGATGCCGGTATTGTTGATAAGATGTGGATGGTCTGTCGAGAGTGAAGAGTTCGTTGAAATCGAAGATCCAGACCCGGACAACCATAATGAGCGCCAGAGAGAACTGATCAATGAGATCGAAGAAGCACGCAAGAACCTCGAGAAAGAGGGCAAGGCCAAGAAGAGTGGGCGATTCAGCTTCTTCGGTCGTCGAAAGAACGCGGAGAAACAGGACTGGGAAATCTACGAAGACTCAAAGAATAAGGGAGAAGGCAAAGAGAAGGCAAAGGAGGGGGAACAAGCCGACAACAACACTGGTGTCCTTTTCGACATTGATGCAATCCGTGCAGAAATTGCCAAAGATGCCCGAGATCACTACGCCAGTCCGGAGGACCTGCAAGTCAAGGAAATCAAATCGACTCTGCCTCCAATGAAGCTGGATGTGTCCTCGCTTCCCGCTTCTCCTTCCGCAGTGGCCAATGGCTCTAGAGCAGGCTCTCGGACGGATCTGACTGGCGCACGAGACTCGCACGATACTCGTGTGTCCCAGGAGAGGTCTCACAGTTACACACCAAGCTACACCAGACAAGCATCACCTGGGTACAGCTCACCGTACGGCGGAGGGTTTGGGTCAGGACATGGTGACGCATACGGCTCGGGCCGACACGACGAGGACGACATTCAGATGACATTCGATACCTCGTTTGACGATCATCCGAGGTCAGCAACGGTAGCACCTACTGAGACGGCAGCAACTAGGTCACAGGTGAAGACGGCGCAGACCTTGCCAACGATGACATTGCATGAACCGTGGGGGGATTCAGATGATGATGATTTTGGCAAAGAGAAGGAGATTTCAATGACATTTGCTTGAGTTGGTAAATTGGGGTTGCCTTTTTGAGTTGCTGGCGTTTCGGATCAGACGAGCGATAGGAGGGGCTCAGTCTCTTGGTCTGGGCTGGACTGGACTCTGCTCTGACTCTACCGTTGACTTTGAGTTTGAATTTTCCGGCGCAAACAAGGCTTGATGGTTTTTGGATGTTGTTGCATTCATGAAGGAGTAATCAAAATCGGCTGGAGTGTCAAATACCATAAGACATAGTAGACAGTACCATCTAGAACACTTTGCGAAGTAAGTATGAGCAATGACAAAGACGAGACTCAAAGAGGAGGATCATTAATCCTAATGTTGGTGCTTTGCATTGTTGCATTATTGGTCCGTGTGCCACTTAAACAGCGGTTGGCTTTTGATGGTCAGTTCTATAAACAGAACAAGCATGAAAGGGTGGATGTAAGGGTGGACGTCACTGTTGGTAGACGATGACTTGTGAATGTACTGCCCATTTTGGCCACTATACACAGATTTGTTACACAACAGGTCACACGATACACTTGTTTTGTAGCCCTGGAATGTCATATTGCCCATGCCTCCTGGCTGTGTGGGATGGAAATTGTCAAAGAAAAAAGGCAGCTTGTTGTCTCCAGGGTAGGATGGGTGGTGGTGGTGGTGGTGGAGGCTTGTGCTTATAATAAACATTGAGTGGGAGGCATTGCTAGGGAGCGGCTGAAGTGTAGGTATGTTGAATTTCAGTTGGGTAATCTTACAGTGAGACGCAGGATTTCCTGTGTCGGCCAAAAGTACTCATACTCTTTCAGTTCTTGACCTGGAGAGGAGTGAACGTTGGCTGTTAGTTTAGTCTTCTGGCCAGGATAAGTATATAGAGTTATGCCTATATGTCTCAAAATTGTGAGGGTTGGCGAGATCATCGTTGGGTTGGTACCAGAATGGCAGAAGAGATCAAGGCAAGGTACCCTCATCCTTTAAATCCTGCGGTGGTACGACGAGATGTTATGGTTAAGGTTGGTTGGTTGGCGCGTATAAGTTAGTTGTTCTACCACGATAGCAAGCAATAGTTAGCAGACAAGACAGACAAGATGAGTTATAGGCATAATGTCTTTTAGGGATTTCTTTCTTGTTTGACAAATCCTCAGAAACAGAGTCTTCCTGGCCTGAAAGTCCACCGTGGAAACGATGGATGGAAGTAATCTTGGGGCTGACGGGGCTCAGCACCAGTAAGTGTAAGACGATGCGCCGAACTAAAATTCTAGTGGATTGACAAGTCTACAGTTTGTACCTCACAGTGTCTGTCTTGCGCAGATCCTGGGCATCCTGTCAGCCGCAGTAGACTTATCTAATTGGAGAACGTCGCTAAAGAGTGGGTGCTTGGATGCCAACGTTCCATAGGGCAGAGTCAACGTTTGGAGTAGCGGGCAGTTAGCAGGCTGCACCGCCTCTCCACTGTTTTACTGTATGTATCCGTACGTTGGATTGGATGTCTTAAGTAGAGCAGAGCGTGGCCAGAGAGTTAATGGTGATCACATAGGGCATTTCAAGGAACAACAAACAGAAGCAGACATCACTCCGACACTTGCCCACTGAGAATCTCAACCCTTTTGAATGGTTCGGCCTCTCCAATTCGATACCTTAGTGCTTACAGAAGCACTCCATCAGAGCCTCGGGTCTTTGTGATGGCGGGATCAAGGGTCTCCAGTAGGGACGAGAGGTTTCAGGGGTCTGGCCAATACCCCAGTCCGGCCCAAGCCAGAAGAGGTAAGGATTGGAGGAGCATTGCCTTTGTTCTAACAGTTCAGCTGAGAGAGAATTCGTACATGAGTTGGGCTGATGGGTGGTCTGTGAACTCTTAGACAGAGAGTCCAGTGTGTAAGAGGATTGCGGTGATCAAAACATATCAACTGCATTAGATTAGAGAAATTGACTGTATCTCTAGACACATAATGTACGGGATGAGCGGTGATAACTGATATGTGTGCATTTAGGTATTAAGCAAACGTTTCAGACTTCATGTCAGCGAATGGAGTCCTACGGTTACCACAAAACAGCTGTTCAGCCCAGTAGAAACAACCTTGTTCACAGGGAAGGGATGCAGTGGAGCCGTCCATCGTCAAGCTTGCCCCTTATGGACAAACACTGTGCTGTACCCTCGAAGTACCCTCTATACGAAGTCCTAGTTGGCCAGGCTGAGTACGCCCAGGTCTGCATTTGCAACCATTCAGACCAAGTCAAGACAAGCCAGTCAAGCCAGGGCTGAACCATGCTTGGGCTTGCCGCAGCAATGAGACCAGGGAAGAGGAAGAAACTCCCGTTGGACCTGTTTTCTTTGTTCCCTCTGTTTCTGTCATCTTTCCTCCGTCTTATCGTATACTAAGATATTGGAATTAACCCTCTAACAAAACCACCTCGCTTTTGCTTTTTTTGCTTGTGTTGCGGTTTGCTTCGTTTCCCTGTCCTCAGGGACTTATTGTCCCAAAGATACCAAATCGTCCGTTTGGAATAGAATCTGACCTGACCTGACCACACTCGACAAACAAGTATAAACGAGTATAAACAAAATCGAACGATTCTCGACAAAGGACCGGTCTTCAAACTATTTTCAACTTCAACGTGCTGCCCCTGAGAAGCGGACGAGAGGTCTAAGAGAACCTGTTTGATTTGGATATACCACCAATTGCCAACACATACATAACTGCTGATCTAGCCGGACAAGTCAAGTCAACACCCCAAAATGGAACAGATAGCCAACCAAATTGATCGGGATGATACGGGCGATATTGTGAAGGACATGCAAAGTGCGCCTTCTTCCACCAATATCAATATTCTATCGCCCTCCAGCAATGCCGACTCCGACGGTGATGTTGACGGCCCAGGCAACGGTAACACAAGCGTGGGAGGTGGTTCGAGCTCACAGACCAAAGTCATTGTCTTCAACTCCACAAACTTCGAGGACCATTATGTTTTTCAGCTCAAGCATATCAACAAAACGATAATCGGCTTTTCCAAAACCGACCCCAAAACCACGCTCGATGTGGTCCAATGGCAGGTTATCAACGACGGCAACATTGATCCTTTGGATGATGCCGAATTTAGCAATCCGAAGTCCGGTGGACAACTCATAGACGGTATGGATGCTCTGCTCGGAATGCGACACGCCCTTTGTAAGATCTTCAAGTTGCTGATACATTATCCGACGCAGTTGACAACAATTCTGTGACGCTCAACTTCAACTTTGCAGGCAGAACCTCAAAATATTACGGAAAAGAGATGTACATTCAAATTGACTGGAAGAAGGATGGAGCTTCAGGCTACACCAAAACAGAACTCTTCACTGTCACCAATACCGACAACATCACAGAGATCACTGAACTAGAGACCCAACTCAAGGAGGATAATAGTCAACAGGGGACCTTGGAATCTACCACTTCCTCATCCACATCGGCAACAGCCACTCTTTCGCCTTCGTCGACTTCAGGGGCTGAAAAGAGTTCCAGTGGTGGTGGCGGGGGGCTCTCAACCGGTGCAACTGCTGGTATTGCCGTCGGTGCCGTTATTGGTGGTCTTCTCATCATCGGTGCTCTGGTATGGTTCTTTCTTCGCCGGCGTCGACGCAGCAAGAAGGCTGGTGATGAGTATGTCACACAGCAAACATACGCAGTGGACAAGGAAACTCATGGCCGTGCTACCGACTCACCCAACTCGCCCTACTCAGATGAAAACCACATGCAACCTGTTGCTCTTGGTAGCCTCGACCGAGATCGTGGTGTCGCTCCAACTCCCCCACCCGGCGGCGTGCCTCGCTCATCCATTGGTTCCCATGGTCGTGCAGCACACAGCGGTGCCCAGACACCCCAGGGCATGTCGTCCAACGTGGCTCACTTGGTCGAAGATGGTATGACAGTCGATGAGATCCGAAGATTAGAGGAAGAGGAGCGGCAACTAGATGATGAGATCGAGCGTGCCGCAAGACGATAGTGCCGCCTCACATGGGCAAAAGCCATCTGCAGACCAGAGAAATCCAGGTCCCGTTGAAGGCATTGACTCCTGATGCGGGTGTGTTATGGGGTTTGGAGTTTTGGATTATGCTATATCTTGTTCTTACGCTTCATTTCTTGGGTCGCCTACGTAGCCCTGATTAGGTTTGTCCATCTTAAAGGTGCTGTATGTTCTCGGCTTGTTGACGACATAGCTGGTCCGTTATTGATCAGATGCAGGCCTACCTAGAGAGATACCACAGATTTCTTTTGCCATGTTGACAAAGGCCCTAAACTTTTCACGATATCTTGCATGAAGTTTGCTTGTTGCATCGATCATGGAAACATGGAATTTGCTGCTATCATAAACACAATTAGCGGGAAAATGTCGATAGCGTCGCGCAGTCCTTATAGCGAGAGCGTTTTAGTCAGGTCGTGAATGATTGACACCAGAGCGGTAACTGATCAAGCTATTATTCATACATTTCCCGCCACAGCCGCTGTGAAACTGCAAATCGTCGTCGAAAACTCGCACCCAGTGATTAAGAAACCCTGTAATTTTAATTTACAACTTCAACGACTCATACCGGCATCAATGTCTTCTCTGCAAGGTCCTAACACAAAACGCAGGCCAAGCTCCCCTTTTTCGTCCAGCCAAGCGGAGTGACGGAGTCAAGATTCGCTCGGCTTCATCCATTCGAAGCCCACTCTTTGCTTTCGCTTTTTTCTTTCTTTCTTTTTTTTTTAGCTTCGAGAAAACCAGTTGCTGACCATGTTGCTTGCGAGGCTTCCGGCCAGATTGCCGGTTCCAAAAGCGCTACCAGCGATGCTGGAAGCGTTGCTGAACTTGTCACATCGCGAGAAGGCTAGAGTGTTCATGATGGTGAGGACAAGAGCAATAACTAGTGCCAAGTGTTAGTGGCATTGAATCCGGCATAGATACAAAGCGTGCTCTTTGTATTTGAATCACAGACTCAAGGGGTATTCTATCAAACGTACCAACGAGGGGCAACCACAAGAACTGCAGCCGCACAAGAGCAAGAATAGCCATGAGAACCCACAACATAGGTTGGATATACAGAGCGAGCCAGAAAAAGCGGCTATCAGTCGGGTTGACAGTCTTGGTACCTGGCTCGCTGCTCTCAAATACCCACTGCGACTCTCCCGTTTGGGGGTCGACCTCATTCCACCAGCGTAGACCTACAAGGCGACGACCGGCAATGTTTTTGATGTAGTAGAAGTCGGCAGCGAGGAGGAGAATCGTAATGATGAAGATCATGATCCTACCAAGAAAAATTAGTGCTCTGCGCGGCTGAAGAGGCCCGAGGGAGGATACGCACATGCTTTTTATGATCCACAGACCGAGAAAGTAGATCAGGACACTTGCTGCAGGATATTAGCAATTGCGCTCCAAAGGACTGCCGTGAGAGGCGCACATATCCGGAATCCCAGAAACGTGAGCAGCGTAATGGGATGCGCGCTGAGGCGCCAGCTAAGACTGCCCGGCGCGGGTTGTGGTTGCGTGGCATCCATGATAGCTAATAAGTTGACGTATTGGAGAATAGGTAGCTCGTAATATCTATAGTTTTCGTTCGGAAACTGTTCGTATTCGATTCGATTCGTTGAGAAAGATTCTCGTAGTTGGCCAGGGGGTTCGTAGGTGACAAGGTAACAAAACGTGGAGCTTTGAAGCTACCTGTCACTCTCAGAATTACTATGTAAGCTGGCCTTCTATCAAGCCGCGCAAGGGATGGAGCATGATCCGCGACAGCAAAAACCCCTGTCATTGGTTTAGGCAGGCGGTGGGAAATGGCAAATTCTGTCTCATACGGACCACCGTAGGATGTCATGAGCTTGAGCTGCTGCCGTGGGTGGGTCCCGACCTACTCTCGGCGTATAAGTCGTGATAGCCCAAGGTACCTCGGTCTTTCAGGATATATCATCTACAAGCGCAGCTCATATGCGCAATTGACAAATATTTGTGCTCGTATCTGATAATCCGTAGAAACCCGCGAAATGGCTGCCCGGTCTCCATCCATTATCCGCCGCTCTTTGCTCTATGGTAAGCAGGACTCCTCACTCTTGATTGAATGCCGAGACTGACCCCCCCTCAGTGCCAGGCTCATCGCAAAAGATGCTCACCAAGTCTCTCGGTCTCAAATCAGACAACGTGACTTATGACTTGGAAGACTCCGTTACACCCTCTCTCAAAGATACAGCCCGCAATCAACTGCGCGAGCACATCTCCAACCTCAAATCTCGGCCTTCTGGCATTTCTGAGCTGGCTGTTCGCATCAACGCTGTTTCCACCCCCTTTTCTCTCTCAGACTTGACCACACTCGCGCCATTGTCTCATGTTGACGCTGTCGTGGTTCCCAAAGTCAACTCCGCGGCTGACCTGACCTTCGTTACTGATGTTCTCCGACATGTTGCTCCAGAACGGCACACAGCTGAGGCAGATAACCCAATAAAGATAATAGCTCTTATCGAGTCAGCTCGCTCCATCATGGACTTGGCTCAGATATCAAAGGCATCTCCCTACCTGAGTGGCTTCATCTTCGCAGCCGAGGATTTCGCCCTTGATCTCTCGCTGACAAGAACCCCGTCTCTGACCGAGTTTCTCTACGCAAGATCTGCTATAGTCACCGCAGCCCGGGCAGCCGGATTGCCAAGTGCAATTGATCTAGTTTGCACCTCCTATAAGGGAGAGCAGGGGCTAAAAACTCTCGAGGAGGAGTGTGCTGGAGGAAAATCCATTGGCTTCAACGGAAAGCAGTGCATACATCCAAGCCAGGTCGAAGTCGTCCAGCGTATGTTTGCTCCGGATCAGAACGAAGTTGAATGGGCTATCAGGATCTCCATCGCTGATGAGAAGGCTTCGGCGTCCGGCCGAGGCGCCTGGACCCTCGATGGTAAAATGATTGATGCTCCCGTTGTTGGCAAAGCTGGTGCTGTCATTGTCAAAGCAGAACAGTGTGGCATTGATGTTCAGTCCTTAAGAAACAAATGGAAGGACCAAGAACCCGAGTAACAACCCTAACTCAGCTACGTACCGCTATACCAAAGATTCAAGACAGGAGTACATCATCCTAAAAGTGATTAGGCCTCTAGAAACCAACCATTTTCGCATCAGAGACCCCATGCTCATCGTGATATTTTCCTGTCCAGTATCGACTTTGTTCATAGCCTGAGTGTTCCCAATCTTCTGCCAAAGCCTGGTCCGCCGATACAGATCCTTGATCACGGCTTGAGAATATGCCGTGGAAGCTCTGCTGGATTGCCTCATCATACTCTATATCGCTGCATTGCGACAAATCCTCGCTGTTGTCCATTTCGAACAACTCGCTTTTGGCACATTCCTCTATATCGCTAATGCAGCCAACACCAAAAGACTGCTGCGAGTTGTTCCACTTCATACTTACCTCGCCTTCGATCCGTTTAATGAATTCTTGAATTGTCTCACTGTCTTCGCAGTAGTCTGGCTGTGTAAGTTGCCTGTTATCATGCTGTATGTCTCGGTCGTCTGAGTAGATCTCTGAGTGCACTGTTGGGAAGACGGCCGAATCGAGTCCTGCACTACTAATATACCCATTAAGTGGCTGGCGTGCTTGTTGATAGCCTGGAGACCCCGAAACTGGTATCATGATATCATGGGACTGCAGTCCTCGGTGAACGAACGGGCCCTCCAACTGAGATTCTTTTTTTTCTGTGGACTCTCGGTGGTACGAGTGCTCACCATTGAAATCCTCCTCTATGAGACTTGAAAACATAAGCCCTGGCTGATCATTTTGCTCGGTATAACGATGGCCTCTTTCTGAGACTCGAGATAGCGGATGACCGCGATTATTAGTAGTAGAGATAGTCTTCGTACCTTGGGTTTGTTTGACACATGGTTCCTCAGCAATACTGTGTGTGTTATCTTCAACTACCGATGTTGGTAGAATTGGACGTTGAACTTGTGGAGAGGTGCTGCAAATCGGAAGTGGCAATTCTTGTTCATATCGGGAGCATGATGCTTTAGTTGACACTGGTGCATCTTTTGCGCCACCTTTCAGATGAAATTGTGTATTCTTTGTGGCAGTTTGTATGTTTGGTCCGAGAGTTGACTGCCTGCTGCGATCGGCCATTACCTCCTTATCCTGATATGTCGGATTCTTGCTTGATTGTTCTGTACCATTCATGCCAAGGCAATCGTGATGTTCAATATTTGGCTCCATAGTCGTATGGGAAGTTGTTTTAAAAATACCTGTGCCATCGAAGATGCCTGTCTCGATAAGCCTCTTGAGCATCGTTTCAGGGGTCTCGCAGTCAGATGCTTGAGTGGTTTCTGTCGATGGTACAGAGCCACTATGAGCCTCAAACTCATCCTTTTGTTTGTTCTGTTGATTCCCCTGAGAAACATCATCCGCAAGGCTTTGTACTTCTTCCTCTTCATCATTTGTTGTGGTTCTGGGGAGTTCCGTGGCGCTCTGTGAGGTATGGCCGCTATTTGAAACATCATCTTGGCCGCTAGAGTTCTCGCTGGTACTACGTAGAGGAATCTCGTCTGCTTTTCCTTTTTCACAGCATGTTTCAATAAACGTCATATCGTTGAGTGTAATGTCAGCCCCTATGTTATGATGAGAAAATATTAAATCGAGTCCGAGAAGTAGCGTACCTCGTCCGTATGTTGAGGATCGACCGTTCAGGAACAGTCCAGCAGTAAGATTAGGCCTCATCTGACAAAACACACGAGTATTAGTTTACTCGGTATGGAAAATCTGCTCGATTTTGCTTCACCACTTACCGTCACTCTTGTGTTTGGGATGGCACCAGATGCAAAATTGTTCATAATATCTCGACTCGCTCTAATCTCTTGCTTCTTTGAGCGTGGCCTTTTTCTTGGCCTCTCTTCTTCGCTCTCGGTCGTGGGATCCCTCTTACCCCCTGTGTCTTTAGAAGTATACCGGTCTGGGCGTGTTTTCCTTCTTGGTTGTCTCTCGAACAACGTTTTGTTAGATCTGTCTTCATGACAATCCTGCGTAAAACGTGAACGAGATCTCTTCCCGTTCTCTTTGTCAGACCCTATGTCAAGAGTAGGTTCGTGCGGCGATTCTGAGTATGTGTCGTTTTCAAGTAAATCAGATTTTGGGGAAGTGGGCCGTTGATCTAAGGCTCGGTTTCCTGAATGATGAGACTGGTGATAATTCCGAGATATCGGCACAACAGAAATATCGTGAGGCTTCCAGTTTGGTGTGTAATCGTGGTCCAGGTCTTGCGTGAAATGCGGTTCCAAATCTTTGTGACTTGCATAATCATGAACCTGGCTCAGCCAAGCCTGAACTGTGTCAAGTGCGTTCGATTCGACATCTAGGGAGTAAAATTTTGGAGTCGCCGAGATCCTGTGCCGGATCTCATATTGGCCATTCGAACAACGGCGATTGCGATGAGGTATCATCTAGGTCAAGCTTCGTGGAGCACAACCTGCAAGTCTCTTGTGAGTCACTGAAATGCATTTGCAGGTGATCAAGCATTGAGGGGAGGATGTCATTGCATGGTGTTGGTTTGCAGCCCAAGGATAAACATGAGACGAGCTCAGCGCCTTCCGCGCAACGAGTCTGGATATTGAAAAACGTAGGTGCTATGACTGCCTCAAACTTGTAAGTCATGCCTACCAACCTTAGATGAGAGAAAGGGCTTTTCATCTCTCCCGGCCCATTCCTCTTACTTTAGGTATCTGAGTACTGACACCAAGTTAGTACTATCTAAATGTCATTTTCTTCTCACGTTCTACCTATGTAAGAAAACGTTGATCTGCTCTCGTTACCGATAGTTCTTCGAGGTCGCTGAAGCCAATCTATTCCCTTGGCTGCCACCTCTTTGAACGTCTTTTATACACTCGCCTCCCCCAATCCCTACTCTAGGAGCATCCATCATGCGACTTCTGATTCCTCATCAAGAGCTATTATGCGAATTACCTGTCAGATCTAAGTGATGGGCCCTGATCTTGTTTACGAAGGGTACTTCTTGGCATTGGTGCCTCAATCGACTAAGCCGCTGCCAAGGTAGCATCGCATTGATGCTTAATCTAGCGTTTCACCACGCTACTGCATATCTGTCAAGGCAGCCGCTGTCATGGCTGGCTTAGCAGAGTTACTTATCCCTCTTTCCCATATTTCCTTGTTGAAACATTCAAGCAAGTGGTAATGCGAGCAGGAGAAACTCCGGCATACCCTTGCTGGCTTGTTTCGTACTCGTCGTTACGAAGACACGGAATCTCGACACGCTGCACGTTTCGCGGTCTGGGATTAGTGTCTGCCTTACACAAATTCAGATCCATGCTGTATATGGAGTACCCTTCGGAGGAATTCAAGAACCCGGAACTACATTCTATATAAGTCATCGAGTCATGAAAAAGGAAGAAAGGAAGAAAAAAAGATGATGAATGATTCAAGGCCGGCTAATACATACACAGACATCAGATCTGCATTCATTCTATAACCAAACCAGGAAATAAATAAACTGCGCATGAATTCCTCAATGTCACAACGTCTTGCAAGCCTTGCAAGCCTACCATGCTGGCATGCTCACTTGGCCCCTGAATCAACCCTCCACCTCAGTCAGAAGGAGGGGCAGCACGTGTCGGGAACAGTTGTTTGGTGAGGCGGGGCTTGAGTATAACACCCTGAAAGGAGCGCCACCATAGCCAAGAGCATGGAACGCTACCTTAAAAAAGCGTAGGGCCGTGGTGCATGGTCTTGGTATTGTGCATATGATGTCGAAGCGGGAAATGCCCCGTTATAGACCACAACGTTGGATGCCAAATGTTCTGCAACAAGCCGTCTGATATATATAAAATAACAGGTACCAACAGCCAACCTAGAGTTAACGGAGGAGGACCGGGATATTGGCTCAAGTGGATTGAAGGGGGCTATGCAAGCGGCGAATTGAAGAGTGGCAGTATGATGAGAAGGGGGAAGATCGTCAGACTGTTATGCTTGACTTAGGGGCAGAATGCAGTTTAAGCCTAGGCCCGGTGCTTGGCTTTGATGGTTGTGGGGAGAGGTTTGGACAGGATGTGGAGGACCGTCGTCATCACAGGCCCGCACGAGCTTGAATGAAGCTGATGGATGCCGCCAAAATCCTCATGGCCACGGTGAGGGTGGTGGGTTAGGTACTGCACCCAAACTTGGACTGCCCCTGTGTTT